>JACGAQ010000018.1:600000-837663 GCA_014119065.1 Orius insidiosus
ATGCAAAAACATGAAAGCTTGTTAAACATCGGATTAATTACGTTTTCCGTCCAAACTGAGATGATTTATGGGTCAAAACTAGGATTCCCTTGTGGACGATAATCGCCTGAGGCAAATTACCCTTCCCTAACCGCGAGCACATTTAAGGCGGAGTCTAAAGCCCAAAATCGCTTCACAAGGATAAAAACTTTATGAAAAGAGTCGTTTTAATAGGTTACTTTACACCAACTTCTATGGGAAAGTAAGGTAGTTCGATAAAAAGGGGGTCAAACGCATCTCTACAGTAATCCATGGTTAGTGAGAAAAGTGAGGAGGTCGGATAAAAATGGGTTCAAACGCATTACCACAGTAATCCTTGATTAGCGAGTGGGCAGTTAGTTCAAATTTACTTAACATCAGATTAGCGTAATCAGACGTTAAACAGTTGGATCGAACTTCGCCCCCTGAAAACTCAATTTTCTTTGAAAAAAAGCGCAAGTTCTTTTTCCACATTAGGGGAGATAAATTAAGGCCCATTGAGATTCTTCAGGAATCATTAATTATAAAAGGTGATTATGCCAACGGTATTCTATGCTACCGACTGCTTTTCTTCCGTACTAATCATTTTCTTACAAAACCATCAAACCGGAGATATTTCTCGCCTGCAATGAATTAATTTTACTTCCAACTAGATAATCAAAGGCTGAAAGAACTTGGGGTGTTATGGCAAGGAAAAAAAGAAAAAATTGGAGGGAAGCCTCATGTAAAAAAATTCTGAAAACCGTTTCTGACGTTGATCGGCCTGGATACTTGAAGTCTTAGAAATTCAGTGGAGAAAAAAAATAAACCTAACAATTTTTTCCAGGCTGTTTTACAAATCTTTTTGATTAATGGTGACACACGTTTTTTTTCTTTAAGCCTCCTAAATGTCGGCCAGCGCTAATGTGCTGTTTATCATTTTCGCCCTTAACTTAAGCCCTTTTCAACCAAGGGCAAATCTTGGAATTCATGTTGGGACTTTTTAAGGCTCAAATCAAGCTTAAAAAGATTAATCTTAAAAAGGAATTTTTTTTAAATCATCATTTGAACGGGGATCCCCGAACTATTTAGCTCAAAATACTGAGGAACATATTTTTAGGGGAAAATCCCTGTAAAAATGGAGTTTTCCTTTTAAAAAACCAAGAAAAACTCTCGTCATTTTTAAGGTTGCTACAAAAGGAAGAACCTATAAAAAATGTGTGAAAATCGGATGAAAACAGCGGCCGTGACGCCAGAATGAAATTTGCGACGGACGGCCGGCACCACAGACAACCTTATGATCGGCAAAGATCACTAATCAGTTTTCCTCTACGGGGTCTAGTAGACCCTTTTCCAGATACCGTACCTCGAAGGGTATCAAAGTTAACAATGATAATTTTTATCTTCAAAAATAATAATAAAATTCTAAACTCGTTTGAAATGTAAAGCGAAACAAACTCTACAGGAGGGAACTTGGAGAATATCATCAGTTTCCATTTACACCCTTCACAACAACCCAGCCGTTTTCCCTGTATAATTTCAAGTAAATCCTATCCAAGTTAATTTAAAACTTTTAAAGCTAATTCTCGATTCTACTTTTTTAAATCAAAGATTTAGGCCACAAGCTTCATAATATTAGGTGTACAAAATGAAACTCGGCTAAAATCTACAAAATTCAAATTTACCCTGTGGCCGAGTTTCATTTTGTACACCTAATATAATTTATTTTTTAAAAAATTATTCCATTACATCAAAATGAAAAAATTTACCATAAAAAAATGTTCAAATTATGTTTTAAAAAAGGTTATCTGGTTACCAACGGACCTAATTTTATATTTAATATAATCCCCTGAAAGTAAAGCCTCTTGGATGAAAGAAAAAAAAAATCAGGTATGAATAAGGATTTTTTTTAAGACCAAGGGGAAGATAATTGAGCTCAGTTTTTGGACACAAAAATTAAGAATTGATAAATAAATGTCCGGAATCTCAATTTCAATAATACAGAAATCGATATTCGTGCTATAGGTGTGCTTACCTCCCCCATCACAATTTCTGAAGATGGGGGTTGCTTTTTCAACCCATTTCACCGGATGCTATTACAAACATTTATAGAACAAAGTTAAGACTTTTCGTGACCTATTTTTTTTATCGAGTTTCAGGGTAGAGATAACTGGAAAATAATAATTAGAAAATCCTCTGTACCAGATAAATAAGATGAAGAATACAATAGATGATAAATTATAAGGTAGGAAAATGGAAGCCTTTGCCCAGCCAGGCCACAATGACGAGCAAGATCAGCCCTGATTCTACCCACTATCAAAAAATTTTTTTTCTTCTTATCAAACTAAATTGAACAAAAATTTAGAGAGCTTTAGAAAAAATAAAATTTCGAAAGGAATGAAAATTTGGTAAAAATTAAAGAAACTGGCGACAGCAGTACTAAATCTGAATACCCTCTCCAAAAAACCGGACATGGAGGGTAATCCAATAACTTCTCTTTGAGAAAGTTAAAAATAGCCGTTGCGTAATATTTTCGCTTAGGGGGTGAACAACCTGATGTGACATGGTATAAAATATCTTCTGAAGTTTAACCCGAGCGTAAACTCAAAGAACGTTCCTGTACTTCATTGGATATTATTTTTTCTCTCACCCACCTCGATGAAACCATAGATATTATGTACAAAATGAAACTCGGCTAAATCTACAAAATTCAAATTTACCCTGTGGCTGAGTTTCATTTCGTACACCTAATAAATAAAAATTGTAGGAAATTTAATTCTCTATAAATTTGTACTTAATTATTTTTTTTCTAGGATGCACCATAAAATAATTTTTTTTAAAATAAATTTATCTTGAAAACAGTGCGTTCTAGAGAAAAAATGAATAGAATAAAAATTAAAGAATTATATTTCCAACAGATTTTATTTAGTGCATTTTTTCAATATCTGTAACGGTTTACGATTTACAAGCCTTTAAAAATTAACCTTCCTAATGGTTATACTTCAATAACCTTCTTACACGGAGAAGGTCAAACTTTTGATGGACTCTAACGCCTAAAATGTTCAAAATTTTGAAAAAATGAACTACTAGGTGTATAAAATGAAACTCGGCTAAAATCTACAAAATTCAAATTTACCCTGTGGCTGAGTTTCATTTTGTACACGTAATCAAAAATATTAGGTTGCGAAAATGACTTTTTGGTGACACCCTCCTCTTGTGAAAAGGGTCTCCCAGACCCTGTAAAGGCTGATAAATGGCCTTTGCAGAACAAAAGGTTGTCTGGCCGTCTGGCCGTCCGTTACAATTTTGCCGCTCGATCCGACTTTCACCAGAATTTTACAGAATCTTCCCGAAGAATTCGCCAAAATGGGGGAAGAGATGCTTTTTGAGAGGATTGACCTTCATTGACTTTTTGACCTGTAGAAATGTTGATTTTCACCAACATCTTTCAATAAAAACACTAGAAAACGTATTTAGTTTGAGAGAATTTACTTTGTAAAGCAAAGTTTGAATTAATTAGAACATCAATAATTTAAAGTGAGGAGTTGAATAAACAAGGGGGTCCTATGAGATTCCTTTTGTAAAACGTGAGGTATTCTCGAAGACGAAGTGATAAGACGGAAAATCCCTCACGTGTCCGCTATCGGCCATTAGATAACAAGTCACGTGATCTACCAGTATCAAAATACAGGATTTTCTTCCAAAAAAGTTTAATACACCCCTTATTATAAAATCGATGTAGTTTCCTTTTGTTTAATAGTAACAAACGCAGCTTTTTTTCTAACAGACATATCTGCCATTGTTTCGAAATTCAAAAAATCGCTCACGAAAATTTCTTGTTTAACCATTTAGGAAGAGTGTGTGAAAAGGTCACTGTGGCAGTGAAGTGTTCCGGAAAAAATTCTACAGCGGGTGAAGTAAATTTCGATCAGCTGGATGCAATAGTTTTTAGTTTTCTTTAAGAATTAAAACGTAATTTTCAACTAATCGCTTTACGGTCTTAAAACTCATAACAGACGTTTTTACAATCTCATAAAAACTTACAAAGAAGATAAATATACCTTTATTTTGTATCTTTTTACTCAAAAAAAATTTTTTTGGAGGATTTTCTCTCAGGGAAGAACGTAATTACTTAGAGGAAACCACTTTTATCTCAACGGTACTTTCCCGTAAAGGTTAACCCTTTTTATTAGTAATTTTAACCTTATTTTCAGTTGGGGGAGAAAAAAAAAAAAATGGAAAACCCCGCTGATGAATTTTATCCAGGCTCAGCTATCCAGAAAATGAAGGGAAGTGCGGTATGAAACTGGGCGATTAAGGGGAAAACAAGATAACTCGAAAAGCGTTAAATATCAAATTAAAAAATCTTTAAAAAAATTTTTAAATGGAGGGTATCACAATAACTTCTTTAAGGAAGTTAAAAATGATTATGATGATTATGCCCAAACGACAGAAACAGTTTAAAGAGAGGCTTTTATGGTGAGAAGCGTAATGGTGACTTGCACCTTTTTTATGTCGACTTGCATTTATTGAAATTCGCTTATGGCGAAACACTTTATGTTGAACTAGATTTTTTATGTTCAACTGCTTTAGGGTGAAATGCGTTATGTTAAACGTTGTTCTCCCCTCCTCCTTATCTCCTTGAGCAAGTTAAAGAAAAGTATTATGATACCCTCCATGGTTTTCAGAAAGGGGTCTTCCAGGCGCTATTGTAGTTTTGATCATGAGGGCCAAGAAAACAATGAGAGTACATTTTGAACAGCTGGATATGTCAGATTTGATTCAGTCACCCTGTATTCAGCAACGCCTATAAGTCATGATGGCTTAGCCTAACCTGTATTCTAAAAATTTTTTAGACAGTTTTCATGAGTTACACGGCAAAAAAGTTATCGAAAATCGAAGAGTTTTTCAAGTTGAAAGCTATGATTTCCACATGAACTAATGGTTTGACCCGAACAATGGCTTTTTCGACCTCAAAAAGTGTCTAAAACCTTTTTAAAAAAAGAAGTTTCCTGTACACATAATTTGACTCATAATCAGCTTTGGGAAAAACGATCGTGTAAAGGATTTCTAAATCTTCCGTCACCTCTTTTTTTCGGGTTTTTTGACACTTAACCCTTCTTTTCATTCCTGAGTTTAAAATACTCAATAGGAAAAGTTCAGAAAAGTTTTAAGCCCTAGGGAGCTTCCAGTTAATCTATCAATGCCGGAATAAGTAATTAAATTCTTGTGGTAAGAAGCCTCTATGAGATAAATTAGATTATAAAAATTTATAGAGCAAATCTTAATGTTTAAGCAGTTTAGAGTTCCTACCAATAAAAGGATTGGATCTCAAAAGACCCTCATTATAAAAAAAAAGCCTGTAGTGGTACTCGTCCTATCCGAACTTAACAAGACTCCCACGACCTAGTTATTCTTCCTTGCATTATTTTTAAATTCTATAAAGAAATTATTGTTTTACCCTCATTTGAAGGGTTTTCGGTTAAGGGTCTTAAAGTGAGAGGTTCACCAGAGGGCATCCCTACTCGCCAAAACAAAAACAAAAAATAGTTATGTATTTAAAATAATAAATAAAACCTTTGAATATTATTAGGTACAAAATGAAACTCAGCCACAGGGTAAATTTGAATTTTGTAGATTTTAGCCGAGTTTCATTTTGTACACCTAATAGTTCATTTTTTTCAAAATTTTGAACATTTTAGGCGTTAAAGTCCATCAAAGGTTGACCTTCTCCGTGTAAGAAGGTTATTGAAGTACAACCATTAAGAAGGTTAATTTTTAAAGGCTTGTAAATCGTAAACCGTTACAGATATTGAAAAAATGCACTAAATAAAATCTGTTGGAAATTTAATTCTCTTTAAATTGTATTCTATTCATTTTTTCTCTGGGACGCACTGTTTTCAATAAAATTATTTTAAAAAAAATTATTTTCCGAAAATGGTGCATCCTAGAAAAAAATAATTAAGTGCAAATTATAGAGAATTAAATTTCCTACAAGTTTTATTTATTAGGTGTACAAATGAAACTCAGCCACAGGGTAAATTGGAAATTTGTAGATTTTAGCCGAGTTTCATTTTGTACACCTAATATTAGCTTTGTTCAAACCGTAGTTTGAAACTCTTGGAGCATGCGCAGAAAGATTCGGACGTCATATTTTGATTCGTTCAAATCGTTTGTCCGTCAAATCTGAAGTCATCTGTCGTCAAAGACGTGAAGATCCTTCTGCGCATGCTCCAGGAATTCCAAATCAGTTTCAAACTGCGGTTGGAACAAAGCTTATA
Organism: Orius insidiosus; assembly: GCA_014119065.1. NCBI lineage: Eukaryota > Metazoa > Arthropoda > Insecta > Hemiptera > Anthocoridae > Orius > Orius insidiosus. The sequence continues at coordinate 606,279 of JACGAQ010000018.1, forward strand.
CTTCCCTCCTCCTTAAAACTCCCCCCCTATATTGATATTGTGACTAGACCTTTTTGTAAGATTTAGTTCTTTTTTAGTTTAAATGCGTGAAAATTCTACCTTAAAAAACACTTGAGAGTGAAAGAGTCCTGGGAATTCTCTTTGTCCTTGTCAATACAAAGTTTCATTCAAATTTAAGCTCTTTTCGTTTAAAATATTAATTTTCTTCAACAAAGAGACTATTTTAACATAAAAAAAAAAGGTTTCTTCAACCCCGAAAAATTAAATTCCAAATTTTTTTAGTAAAAAAGCTACAAACCGATTACAGTAAACCGAGGGTAATCCGAGCATCCGGGGGTTTCCCGAGGTAGAAGTCTTAAAATTGTTTTTGAAGGGGGTTTTGTGAGAAAAAAAATTTCCGAAAATCCCCTAAAAAAGTTAGTTTCTTGGCCGAAAAAAAAAATATAGATTTCGAAGAAAAGAAATCTACCTAAAAACCGAGGAAAACGTCTAAAAAAGGAGTACTTAGGCGTAAAAGCGATGGGAAAATTCAAAACGTAGGTTTTAGGGCGGGAAACCCGAGGAAAATCCCAGCAAGGTTGATACAAATGAGTCTCTAGGACTAAAAACTGAGGAAATCTTTAAAAAAATTCGCTGTAAACTAAGTTTTTTGGCTAAAAAACCGACGAATAAAACTATTAAATCTTGTTATTTAGAGTTTCTGGACAAAAAACCGAAAATTAAACTTTTTAATCTGGTCATGTAAGTTTTTTGGCAGAAAAACCGACTAATAAAATCTTGTTATTTAGAGTTTCTTGGACGAAAGACCGACGAATAAAACTTTATAATCTGGTCACTAAGACGTCTTAAAAGGATGTTTCTTGGGCGTAAAACTGAGAAAACATACGGAAATATCTTTAAAAAAATTAGTTTCCTGGCAGAAACCCCCCCCCCCCAAAAAATGCTCCCTTGTTGTTTTTGCCGGTGTCAGGAATGTAAAATTTAAAAACTGGTAACTCGCTTTCTAGAAACAAAATTTAAAAACGCTATGAAATCGAAAGACCGTAAAATTTTTCGTAAAATACCTTTTTTCTACTTGACAAGTCCTAATTTTATTTTGTAAATGAACATAAAATCCTCCCTTTTCTGAGTGACATTTAATAAAATGTGAAAGAAAGTGAATCTGTCAGAACCCATTATTAAATCACAATAGTTGGATTATATATCGTATTTCGATCATTACTGGAAGATATCGCTTTCATGACGTAGGAGTATTGGAAGGCCCTCACGAAAATAAAATAATTCCGTGTTTTAAAAATAAAGAAACTTACCTTTGCCCGTCATCTGTGAATGCGTAGTCGCCGAGAATGAGGTCTCTGAGTCGGTATCTCGGCGGGAGAGGGACGATCTCCTGCTGGAGTTCGACCGGGAGGGACATCATCCCCCGAACTGAAATCGCCGACGTTCCCGCTAGTCCAACGTCTCCGTTCGGGCGCAACAGGTGCCATTTCCCGGCGCATGCCGATCTCTAGAAGTCCATAAAATCAAAACGCTTGGCGGTGTAAGGGGGACATTTTGGCCGAAAAAATTCCAGAAGATGCCTCTCTATTTAAATAAGAACTGACGTAAAGTTCAGATCAAAAAACCAAACGGTTTTCAAGAAAAACGGATTTATCCTTTTTTTAGAAAAACCTCAATATCTCGAGAACTAATGATCCTTCAGAGCTAATTCTTTTTGTAAACTGTTTGGCATATAAAGACGCATCTTTGAGAATTTTTTAGAATTTTTCCCAAAATTTTAAGTGTGAAAAATTAATTTTTTTAACTTTTGAGAGGTCAGAAAAAATGGTTCCCTTCGAGGAGGCGACATCAAATAAACACAGCTTTTAGAGGGTCCTAAAATGTACCTCTCAAAATTTTTTTTTGATTTTTTGAAATGGTAAAACAGTAGGTATTTTATAATTTTTTCTGAATTTTAAGCTCTTTTTTGCAATAAAAAGTGATTATTTTGGTGAAAATCGGGTAGAAACTGTGGCCGTAAAGTGTTCCGGAAAAAAATGCTACGGACGGCCGGCCGGCACTGCAGACAAAGTTGAGATCGGTAAAGATTAATATTCGATTTGACCCTCCGGGGTCTGGAAGACCCTTCCCAAAAACCAGAGGTGGAGGGTATCACAATAATTCTTTAAGGAAGTTAAAACTTGGAAATAAGATGAAAATTGACTGTGACCTTGATTCCGGAAACAACTTGCCAAAAAAATAAATATGGCGGATGTCGCAACAATCTTTAAAAGTTGAAATTCTGAGAAATGTTAATCCCAAAAATTACTACCTCAGCATTCACACTATCGAAATAATTACATTCTTCTCCGAAAAAAGTTTTAAAAGTTTGTGGAAAAAGAAAATAAGGGAGGGAGAGTGACCTTGGGAGAGTCTAGAAGGGTCTGTTCATCATTAAACATAAATTATTTCTAAATAAGCATTTCTATCAAATCTATTTCATTATTTCGTGAGACTAATGACTAATTTAAGTAGGTACTTATTATTTATAAAATTTTAATTAATATTTTAAAAACTCACTTTTTGAAAAAAGAAAAGGTAGATTTCGAAGAAAACAAATCTCCATCCGCAGTTCTGGTCAGGACTGGAAATAAAACTTGATCGTGCAAGCGTTTTGTGACTTTCCCGCTTTTTTTCCTGCGATAACATTTTATTCAACAAAACAATAATATCTTTTATGAATTTGAAAAAAATTTATTTATTTATTTATTGACTTTTTTATTATTTATTTATTTTATTTAATTATTTATATTTCATATAAATTGAGTTGTGGGATGGATCATCATCACTAAATTTAGAAGGCAGTGGTAACCCCCCCCCCCCCTCCAACACCAGTTTGATTCCGTTCTGAATTCAGAATTTCGGTCATCCGCTTTTCTAAAAGTAAGTTTACTTCAGATTTATCTAAAAAGTACCTTTTTGCCAAGTGTTTTAAATTTTCTTTTTAATATTTGGATTATTTAAAAAAAAAAAAGTAAATAAAATTCATTGTGTAGGAGGGGGGATTGGAAGAAAGAAGATTGGCAGCACTGTTTTCCCCCACCTAATTAATTTCTCATCCCTTTCGATCGCCGGTCAATCGGTCAATTCAATCGTTACTTCAGGTTTCTTTTTATACATTTAAAGTCGATAAATTTTCATAAAATGTATCGGATTTTCGTTTTCGTTTTCATTTTTTTCCCCATCCGATCCAGTATTTTCTGCAAACTTCAAACGGTGAGTGTTCTTCAAAAAAATATAAATAAAATTTTTGGTTTGAAACGTAGGAAAAGATTCCAGTTTCCCTAAAATACAGTTTGTTCATTTTTAAAATTAGAGCTACCATTTCTGAGGACTGGAATTTGGGGATAAATGAGAAAAATAGATGATTTTTCACGAAAAAAAAAAAAAAATGGCGAAGTCGGGGGGGGGGGGGGGCATTCAAGACAAGCTTGAACATGCAAGGTAGGCGTTGGTAAGCGTTCAATCCGACGGTTTTCTGGTGAATTTTAGTCGCCATTTTGGTTTGTTGAAAATCTATTTATTAGCTTTGTTCCAACCGCAGTTTGAATCTTCTGGAGCATGCGCAGAAGGATTTGCACGTCATTTTTAACGTCCGGTGACTTCAGATTTGACAGGAAAACGGTTTGAACGACGTCAATTTTGACGTGCAAATCCTTCTGCGCATGCTCCAGGAGTTTCATGCGGTTGGAACAAAGCTATTATTTTCATTTTTATTATTTGGCACCAATATGAATTTAACCCCTTTATTAGGTTTTCTTTTTATTTTATCTTTGGGCAATTATTAGGTGTACAAAATGAAACTCAGCCACAGGGTAAATTTGAATTTTGTAGATTTTAGCCGAGTTTCATTTTGTACACCCAGTAGTTCATTTTTTCAAAATTTTGAACATTTTAGGCGTTAAAGTCCATCAAAAGTTGACCTTCTCCGTGTAAGAAGGTTATTGAAGTATAACCATTAAGAAGGTTAATTTTTAAACGCTTGTAAATCGTAAACCGTTACAGATATTGAAAAAATGCACTAAATAAAATCTGTTGGAAATTTAATTCTCTTTATTTTTTATTCTATTCATTTTTTCTCTAGGACGCACTGTTTTCAAGATAAATTTATTTAAAAAAAATTATTAAAATTATTTTCCGAAAATGGTGCATCCTAGAAAAAAATAATTAAGCGCAAATTTATAGAGAATTAAATTTCCTACAAGTTTTATTTATTAGGTGTACAAAATGAAACTCAGCCACAGGATAAATTTGAATTTTGTAGATTTTAGTTTCATTTTGTACATCTAGTAGTTCATTTTTTCAAAATTTTAAACATTTTAGGCGTTAAAGTCCATCAAAAGTCGACCTTCTCCGTGTAAGAAGGTTATTGAAGTATAACCATTAAGAAGGTTATTGAAGTATAACCATTAAGAAGGTTAATTTTTAAAGGCTTGTAAATCGTAAACCGTTACAGATATTGAAAAAATGCACAAAATAAAATCTGTTGGAAATTTAATTCTCTTTAATTTTTATTCTATTCATTTTTTCTCTAGGACGCACTGTTTTCAAGATAAATTTATTTAAAAAAAAAAATTATTTTCCGAAAATGGTGCATCCTAGAAAAAAATAATTAAGTACAAAATAGAAAATTAAATTTCCTACAATTTTTATTTATTAGGTGTACAAAATGAAACTCAGCCACATGGTATATTTGAATTTTGTAGATTTTAGCCTAGTTTCATTTTGTACACCTAATAGTTCCAAACTGTGGTTGGAACAAAGCTATTAAATAAAACAAATAAATACAATCCTGATAACTCGGACTTCAAAAAAACAAACATGTCATCGTCAATAACACGATCAGCCAAAAGAAAAAACAGAAAAACCACCCAAGCGGGATATTCTGTCGCCATCAAACGTCATCATTTTTTTTTTTTTCTTTTTCATGACAATCTTGTCAAAAATATTGGCAACGAAAAAAAAAAAAAAAAAAAAAAAAAACAATATCATTAATTTAATATATTTTCAATAAAATGACTACAAATCGTAGAAAGATTAAAATGATTATAAATAAATTTTAGTCAAACTTAAAGTCTGAATTCTTTGGAATATATTTTTTAACTAAAATATTGCCGTATACACAACATAAAAATGGTAATCACAATAAATGAATAAAATACAACATTTTTTAATCAACCCATATTCAACAACTGGATGGAGACCTTTCCTATAAAATAGTATAAAAGACATTTTAAAGCACAAGATTCCTTCGAAACCATATCAGTCTCATCGAAAATGGACACTTTAATGCTAAAATTCTGTATTGGAAAAAAATAATAACTAGCCAATGCACAAAAACCTCTAGTTCACCAGAAAAAAACTGAAGGCTATAAAATGACTGCATTTACAGCAATTTGTTCCAACTATTTTTTAAAAATTACTCATCAATAGGTGATCAATTTAAAATTGGGTTAATGCGTAAAATTTGGCAAAATGAAGACTTAAAAAAACAAAAAAATAGATTGTCGATTAAAAAAAGCTAATAAGCTTCATAATGTGCGATATTGATATGAGCAATTGATTTTTAAAATTTTCTAAAAATTACAGTCGAGTTCTAATCTATTATTTAAAATACAAAAAGTGAATATTTAAATTTTTAATAAAATTCTTGATACGTGCTCGGAAAGCCTGATTTTGATATAAAAGGAAAAAAGGCGAGTTTGACAGTCTTGTGTGTTCGACAGTTTTTAAACTAAAAATGGCACCAGAAAACGCGAAGGAAAAAAGGAAATATCAGTCTAAATTGGAATTGGACAAAAAGCTTTTTTTTCTAAAATATATGTTTGTTTTTTTTGGCATCGAGGTGAATTTTAAGGTCGGAGTACGTTGGCAGCGAATTGTCCGACGACGTTTCCACGTTTTTTGTAGAAGGCGACGACAAAAAGGCTTCCGCCGCGACCTTTCGCACGACCAACACCGATCTCTTTTGTCTCCCTCCAAACCATCTGCGTGAAATGTCCTGCAAAGACAAAAATTTTACTAGGTTATAACCTCCACGTTATTTTGATTTGCTTTTCGGGAGGGAAAAATGTTTTTCTCTGGAAGGCAGCGGCCTTACAGGAGCGCTTTATGTTAGCTTTGTTCCAACCGCAGTTTGAAACTGGCTTGAAACTCCTGGAGCATGCACAGAAGGATTTGCACGTTTGACGGACAAATGATTTAAGCGACGTCAGAATTGACGTCCTTCTGCGCATGCTCCAGGAGTTTCAAACCAGTTTCAAACTGCGGTTGGAACAAACGTATTGTTTATTGTTAATTGTAACTAACCAGAATTTAATGCTTTTGGTTCGCAGCCATATTTGAAATGTTTGACTTCATTATACCAACTGGTGCAAGCGTCTTTGGCAGCACAAGGCCTTGAGGCGGACGTCCAAAATAAGTTTTCGCCATATTCCGAATCGTTGTTCGACTCAAGTTTGCAGACTTTGGCAAGCTGCTCGGCCCAACTTTGCGCCTTCTCGCACATCTAAAGATTAAGGTTAGTTTTTATAGGTTATTTTATTTATAAGCGAACTTGTTGGTTCAATTTTAAATTAGGACTTCCATGGCGAGCTCTGTATTCATTATGAAGGCGGAGCATTTCTTCTTGGAACTCTTTTTCAGTCTGGCCTAAACCATTCGTTTGTACAGTTTTGCTTTCTGGGAATCCTCTGAAATAGAACGGTAAAGATAGGTTTTTGAAAATTGAGTATTATTACCCTAACGGTGGTACATTTTCGGCGAAAGATCCTATAAAGTTTCCCGGTGGATCGTAATTGGCTACAACGTAGACTTGTTTGCCGTCAGCGCTTTTGGCGACGCCTACGCCAAGTTTGAGGCTTTCAAGCCAGACAACCTGAGAGAAATGTCCGGTTTTGAGAGTCGTCGGCTCTTTGTTGAATTCATGGTCGCTCATTTCCGCGTACCAATTAGTAACCGGGTCATTCCCATGGATCTCCTGGGTGGAAGATGACCAACTTAAAAACAAATTTTCCCCATAAGCGCTATTCGGACGATGCTGCATCCTCCCGCTTGACGCCAGCTTATCCGCCCATTCCTGACTATATTTACACATCTAAAAAAAAAATTATTTATCGTCTTAAAATCACATTTCCTACCTCTTTGCTTAACTTCAACGGAGGAGATTTATGAAGCAGTCGCTTTTCGTTGTGGGCTTCCAAACACTCCTGCGCAAACTTTGCAGTAAAATTTCCGCTAAAATCGACTCGTTTTTTCTCCTTCGGCTTCGCAGGAGACTGCGGCACTTTTCTGATGTCACCATTCGATATTCCGTTTTCTTGAATCTGAAAAAACATATGAATAATTTTTAAGATATTCTTTATACACAGTGGTTCAGATCACCCCTTTTATTTTTTTAAAAGAGCCCTCTACCTTAACTTAGAAAATTTTTCGAAAAAAATAACTTAGAAAATTAAAAAAAAAAGAAAGAAAAACCAGGAAAATTTTTCGAAAACAAAAAAAATTTTTTTGACAAAAAAAATTAGAAAATTTTTCGAAAAAAAAGGAGAACCCGGAAAATTTTTCGAAAAAAACTTTGAAAATTTTTTGAAAAAAAAAAAAAAATTTTTTTGACAAAAAAAAACTTAAAAATTTTTTCTAAAAAAAGGACTTAAAAAATTTTTCAAAAAAAAAAGGAAAACCCGGAAAATTTTTCGAAGAAACAAACTTGGAAAATTCTCCTTTATACATTCCCTCCCTACTACATCCCCTTCCGTTATACTTTCGTTCCCTTATACTTCCCCCTCCGTTATACTTCACCCTCTGTTATACTACCCCTCACTTATACTTCCTCTCCCATATACTTCCCACTCCGTTATACTTCCCCTCCCATATACTTCCCACTCCGTTATAATTCCCCTCACATATACTTCCCCTACGTTTTACGTCCCCTCCGTTATACTTCCCCCTCCTATATAGATACTTCTCTTTAAGGAAGTTTTCGTTGGAACTCTTCAAACCAGTACTTTTTTCCGATCTTCCATAGTTAAAAAAATAAAAGTGGTGATCTTCTGAACGTATTCCACGTACTTTTATCGTTGTTGGAATAACTTTCGGCGACTCTGGCTTCTTCTGGAGGTCATTTTCTAACAAAAACAAAGTTTGAAATATTAGCCACAGAATATTAATCGTCAAGCCATAAATGAAAAGACGCAACAGAATATTAAAAATGTAGAAAGCGATTTATTTTAAATTGGGTCACTTCTCAATCATAGAATAAAGGAGAAGGAAGCGATTATGCGGTTTTTCAGAGTTCTTTACCTTCTTCAAGATTTAATAAATTCAATTGCTGAAGATTTAAATGTTGGACTAAATCTCTGGTCATTTTTGCCGGCGATCCCCGCGTCTCAGATGTGATTTTCCGCTCGATTTTATTCCCACGGAAAGTCTGCACCGTTTCTTTCGTTAAAGTTTCAAATTGCGTTTCCTAAAAGTTAATTATTTTTAAATTTTCTTTTACCTTTTATCAATTTTGTTAATACCTGTCCTGTTTTCGAGGAGGCGAAAGTCCTGAGTTCTTTTTTGCGTATCATGACGACCCTCGAATTTCCTCCAGGGGTAAAATCGTGGGCGTGCAGCGATGGCCTATAACGTGTCAGATCCATTCCGTCTCCGCTATTTAAACTTCCACCCCCTCCCGCCGAAGGAGACCTTGAAACAAATGAAGAATCGTCGATAAGGAAAAATGCTTTTTCGGAAAATTAAACTCGCGAAAAACGAGATAATCCCTCAAATCACTATTAAGCACGAAATGACCTTAAAAACGCGAAAATATTAGTAATTTTTGACTCGTAAATTAGATACAGAAAGGTTCTATCTCTAGTCTTCTGAACTGTTCATCCTATAATTTAAAACCACTTCGTTTAATGAACTTTTCCTTCATAAGTTTTTTGTTTCTATATCAACCCAGAGTAGGGCTTAATCTTAATCAAATTTTTTTTGATAATGATTTATGACAAAGATTTTCAAAATCTTTATCAAACGGGGAAAAAATCCATAAAAGGGGTGTCCGAAAACACATGGCATACGTCTGGGAAAGCGTTAAAAAGTGGTTTTATGTAAAAAGTTTAATGTAAACCCCCTTAATTTAAATCAAAGAATTTGACGGTGTAGTTGACCATTTTTGACAACCTAAAAAAAAGGTCGATTTCCACGGATTTTAGCGCGAAAAACGATAAAATATGACCCTTTTAAAAGTTGTCAAAAATGTTCATATGAATAGTCAAATCAACTTGAAATTTTGCGTAGTTTACGAATCTGAAATAAAAAATAGGGGTTCGCATTTGAAATAACGAAGTTAGGTTCTGTTTGGGGCACCCTGTATAACCAAACGCATTTTATTAGGCGTACAAAATGAAACTCGGCTAAAATCTACAAAATTCAAATTCACCCTGTGGCTGAGTTTCATTTTGTACACCTAATAAATAAAACTTGTAGGAAATTTAATTCTCTATAAATTTGCGCTTAATTATTTTTTTCTAGGATGCACCATTTTCGGAAAATAATTTTTTTAAAAAATAAATTTATCGAAAACAGTGCGTCCTAGAGAAAAAATGAATAGAATAAAAATTAAAGAGAATTAAATTTCTAACAGATTTTATTTAGTGCATTTTTTCAATATCTGTAACGGTTTACGATTTACAAGCCTTTAAAAATTAACCTTCTTAATGGTTATACTTCAATAACCTTCTTACACGGAGAAGGTCAACTTTTGATGGACTTTAACGCCTAAAATGTTTAAAATTTTGAAAAAATGAAGTACTAGGTGTACAAAATGAAACTCGGCTAAAATCTACAAAATTCAAACCCTGTGGCTGAGTTTCATTTTGTACACCTAATAGAATCGTAATCATTCTAGAATGATTGACGCATTCATATGACCATTTTTGACAACCCAAAAAAAAAAAAGCGATTTCAACGGATTTTATAGCGCGGAAAACGATAAAATATGACCTTTTTAAAAGTTGTCAAAAATGGTCATATGAATAGTCAAATCAACTTGAAATTTTGCGTAGTTTACGAATCTGAAATAAAAAATAGGGGTTCGCATTTGAAATAACAAAGTTAGGTTCTTTATCAGGGAAATATCATTGCATTTTTAACAATTATTATGGTTTTTTGTGAGGGAGAGAGAATGAAAAAAGCGGATATTCCACGACCGGTTTCGGCGTAATACGCCTCATCAGGTGGACTATTTCCTTCTTTTTTTTCTCACTCTCATCTCATTTTCTACTTGACCTTTACTATGTGGTATAAGTGAGACAGCGGGAAGGTAACAGAATCTGTCTGTATTTAAGACCCTTCCGTTGTCTCCATACCCCCCAGTATCGGCCATACACTACCTCTTTATATTGGGCAGATGCCCCTATTTGTTTTTATTTTTTATCAGGGAAATATCATTGCATTTTTAACAATTATTATGGTTTTTTGTGAGGGAGAGAGAATGAAAAAAGCGGATATTCCACGACCGGTTTCGGCGTAATACGCCTCATCAGGTGGACTATTTCCTTCTTTTTTTTTTTTTTTTTTTTTTTTTTTTTTTTCTTTTTTTTCACTCTCATCTCATTTTCTACTTGACCTTGGAAATAGTCCACCTGATGAGGCGTATTACGCCGAAACCGGTCGTGGAATATCCGCTTTTTTCATTCTCTCTCCCTCACAAAAACCATAATAAAAGTTAGGTTCTGTTTGAGGCACCCTGTATAACCAAACTACACCATCCAATTCTTTGATTTAAATTGAGAGGGTTTACATTAAACTTTTTTACATAAAACCACTTTTTAACGCTCTCCCAGACGTATGCCATGTGTTTCCGCACACCCTGTATAATAGAAATACATAACTTAAATTGTCTTTACTTTCGGTAGAGGGTTTAAATTGAACCGTAAAGTAATGGAAGATAAAAGGGTCTACATTACGCCAAAAAGGGCTTCTTATCAGTTCAAAATAATCTTAAAAGTTTCATTATCTTGTCGACATTAAGCGGTAAAAGGGCCCTTCCGGACGGTGAAAGGGCGACAAAATATACTCATAAATGTCACAGAAAAAATTCTATTTTTTTTCGTGCGACGTAGAAAAAACAAGATTGTCAATCATAAAATTTGAAATAACTCATAAATCTTATTAAACGGTGAGGTGGAATTCTGACATGATAAATTTTTTTTAAGTGGACGAATTTCTTAAAATCGTATTTTCTGCGTATTTTTAACTCGGTTATTTGCTCTTTAACATTGTAATGAACACACCTTTATAATTACGTCATAGGCTACTAATAAAAAATAAAATTAAAAAAACGGAAAGATTCCCTCAGCTCCAAAATTTGGCAAAAATAAGGTAAAGATTCCACTTTTTTTTTTGTCATTGGAAGGTTTTCTAAATGCCTCAATTTTTTTGTTTGGTTTCCAAAAATTGAGTTGAGGGGCGAGTTTGAGGCCTGTTGGGAACTGTTGTCAGTAGTGCCGTCCGGCCGTGCGTCGCCTCTTTTTCTGGAACACTTCACGGCCGCAATTTTCATACGATTTTTCAACAAAATTATTCAAAATTTTCCTTTCATAGTTTAAATTTTTTTTTTCCATTTTTAACAATAAACAAACATAACAAAAAGTCAAGAAAAAAATCTGACCGATTTTATTCTAAAACGGCAACGTAGCTCAGTGTTGCGTGTTGCCTAACCACCACTTTTGAAGGCAAATTTTTTTTTCCATTCACCCGGTATCTTTCAATAGTCCACGCCCGGATGATTAAGCGGAACAAAAGGCCAAAAGATGAAGAATAACACTTTCGCAACTTCGGATCCTCCGAGGCGTGCAACAAGATTTCTTATCACTATTTCTCTTTTAAATAAGTCCACAGGAATAACTGAACTTTATAGATCAGCGATCAAAATTTTTTACTCACACTTCGTTTTAAAATTCCTTTTTATCTTGAACCCCTGTGCTATGGCAATTTGGCAAAAACCATCGCCTAGGCCCATCCCTACACTTTTAGTTTAGATTTCTACCTTTTAAAAAAAGGAGCTTTTGATCATTTTTTTCCCACAATATTTTTTTTCACAAGAATAAAAAACGGTTTAGATATCCAATGAATTCATGAATAATTAAGACATTAAGCTAAAATTATACTTCCTATGTTTTGAAAAAAATGTATGTAAACAATGGGAAAAAAAATAATTCCAGTCCAGTAGGCAGATTATTCTGTGCCGCCAACCCGGTTTTTAATTTTTTTAAAATTTTGAATAAGCAAATTCTTTTTTAATTTTTTGCCAAGTTAGACTATTTAGCCTAGTACAAGTCAAACATTCGCCGATAAGATAGTAGAATTTAGGTTAATTTTAAAGTCAAATTTTTTGTTTGAAAACAAAAAAACGCACACAAAAAAGGAAAAAGTTGGAAATTTTGTTCTTTTGTCCATCCCAAAGCCGTGATTGGACGGCAAACAATAGTTCGACCTTCCATGTAATAACCTACATTATCGTTTTAAAAGTCGAAGAATTTTTCAATTTTTTTTTTTCTTTCTCTCTTTAAGGCAATTTCTTTAGAAAGTTCTTTCGAGTGGGCCCTGATATGAAATCCACTTCAAACTTGGGTTGTTTCTCGGTCATCAATTAATCCTTTATAGCTCCCAAACTTGATAACGATATGAATATTGGAGTCGAGTACAATATTGAGTTTTCGAGATGCCTCTTGAGATCCATTCAACTTTTCTGATACAGAAATACAATAAAAAAGAAGCTGGCCCGGGAACTTCCTCAAAGTAGGCAACGTAGTATTTTTTTCCTTAAAGAAGTTATTGTTTTACCCTCCATATCGGGATTTTTGGGGAGGGTCTTCCAGATCCCGTAGGGTCAATTCGATTATGGATCTATACCCAACTTCCCCTCCTTTATCCTTCCCCCTCCTTAAACGCCCTTTTCTTTTTAATTCCCCCTCCTTAAACGTCCTTTTCTTTTTAATTCCCCCTCCTTAGACTCCTTTCTTTATTATATTAGGTGTGCAAAATGAAACTCGGCTAAAATCTACAAAATTCAAATTTACCCTGTGGCCGAGTTTCATTTTGTACACCTAATAAATAAAAATTGTAGGAAATTTAATTCTCTATAAATTTGTACTTGATTATTTTTTTTCTAGGATGTACCATTTTCGGAAAATAATTTTTTTTTAAAATAAATTTATCTTGAAAACAGTGCGTCATAGAGAAAAAGTGAATAGAATAATAATTAAAGAGAATTAAATTTCCAACAGATTTTATTTAGTGCATTTTTTCAATATCTGTAACGGTTTACGATTTACAAGCCTTTAAAAATTAACCTTCTTAATGGTTATACTTCAATAACCTTCTTACACGGAGAAGGTCAACTTTTGATGGACTTCAACGCCTAAAATGTTTAAAATTTTGAAAAAATGAACTACTAGGTGTACTGAAACTCGGCTAAAATCTACAAAATTCAAATTTACCCTGTGGCCGAGTTTCATTTTGTACACCTAATACTTCCCCCTCATTAAAAGTCCTTTCTTTTTTGATTCCCCCTCCTTAAACGTCCTTTTCTTTTTAATTCCCCCTCCTTAAACGTCTCTTCCTTTATATTTCCCCCCTCCTTAAACGTTCCTTTTTTTTATACTCCCCCCCCCCCCTCCTTAAACGTCCCTTCTTTTATACCTCCCCCTCATTAAATATCCCTTCCTTTATACTTCCCCTCATTAAATGTCCCTTCCTTTATCCTTCCCCTCCTTTCTCTTAATACTCAACGATGTTTTCGATGTAACCTCTTCAAACTAGTACTTCCATCCCTGATATCAAAAATGAAATTTACAGAAATAAGGTAGAAAAAATCAAAATCTTGGCCCAAGCAGGACCTACGTAACGGGCGAGAGCTGGCAAAATTTCTACCTACTACATATTTTTTAAAAAAACCGTTCTGAAAACCAGCGACGGATGGCCAATGAAGGTAACTTCTCTAAGAGGAAGTTAAAAATCTACCTTAAAAATAAGCCAAAACCTCTGAGCCGTTGGATCAATTAATCACCCTCAAAATTCAATCTTATGATCAAAAAACCACAAAAAGGGGCGTGAGAAAAAAAATCGATTCTATTACTATTTTGGATACCGTTGTTTCTAGGCTAGAACTATAAATCGAAGAAAACTCTAAAAATGAGGATTCTTAGCCGGAAAAAAAAAAAAAAAAAATAAGAACGAATATCTGAAAAACATAAAAAATTTATTCCCATTTCTGCCTTGAAAAGAGCTTTCAAAAGGCATAAAATTTTTAAAAATTTATCAAGAACTATGAAATTTATGGACTTCAATACTAGGGTTGTGATATTCGCAAATTGGCTTTGACAACTTTTTTTGCTGACATAACCCTGGGGGTAGAGTACGTTATTCATCTTGGTTTTTCAACCGGATTTTTTAAAAAAATTCCATCTCAGCTATTCCGCATAGAAAAATTCAAAGGTCATAAAACATTTCAAATCGTGACTCCTTAACCTTTCGCAATAACACTTTCACCGGAGGTTGTTTTTCGAAAAAAAATTCAAATTCTTAGTTTTTTTAACTTACAAGAGACGCGTGGAGTACATAAATGGGCCCTTCTTCCGCCAGCTATTGTTCGACTAACGAAATATGTCGTACGATGAGATAACGGACAACTAAATAAAAAAAAAGTGTAATTAGAATTTTAAAAACGGATATGTCGCAAATCAAAGACAATCGCTGCATGGAAACCTTGAATTTGGACAGAGCAATCATTTGTTTTAATAGCCTCCGGCTTAATTTTATATAAACGACCAATTACGCAGTCTTCCGAAGGTCTCTGAAAACTTGAAACGATTTTTCTGATCAAATCGTCTGGAAAAATCCGGAGGAAAAAAGCGAAAAGGTCTTAAAACCTCTTAAATAATCAACGAGATGGAGGTTTCATCGGCGGAAAACTGAGGAAATCTAAAAGTTTGTGGAAAAGTTCTTAAAATCTCGTAAAAAATTTATAAGATGGACGATTCTTTGCCGGAAAATCGAAAAAATCCCCCCCCCCTTCAATATTTTAATTAAAGACGGCCGGCCGGCACCATAGACAAAGTTGAGATCGGTAAAGATCAATATCAGATTTGACCCTCCAGGGTCAGGAAGAATCTTCCACAAAAACCTGACGTGGAGGGTATCACAAAAACTTCTTTTAGGAAGTTATTAGGTGTACAAAATGAAACTCAGCCAAATTCGAATTTTGTAGATTTTAGCCGAGTTTCATTTTGTACACCAAGTAGTTCATTTTTTCAAAATTTTGAACATTTTAGGCGTTAAAGTCCATCAAAAGTTGACCTTCTCCGTGTAAGGTTATTGAAGTATAACCATTAAGAAGGTTAATTTTTAAAGGCTTGTAAATCGTAAACCGTTACAGATATTGAAAAGATGCACTAAATAAAATCAGTTGGAAATTCAATTCTCTTTAATTTTTATTCTATTCATATTTTCTCTAGGACGCACTGTTTTCAAGATAAATTTATTTAAAGAAAGATTATTTTCCGAAAATGGTGCATCCTAGAAAAAAATAATTATGTACAAAATAGAAAATTAAATTTCCTACAATTTTTATTTATTAGGTGTACAAAATGTAACTCAGCCACAGGGTAAATTTGAATTTTGTAGATTTTAGCCGAGTTTCATTTTGTACACCTAATAATATGATTTAGTATGAGAATTTGAAATACCAAATCTTCAAAATATCGTGAAGAAATAATAGCTTTGTTCCAACCGCAGTTTGAAACGTGTTTGAAACTCCTAAAGCATGCGCAGAAGGATTTGCACGTTAAAATTGACGTCAGATGGCTTAAGATTTGACGGACCAACGATTTGAACGACGTAAATATGACGTCCAAATCCTACTGCGCATTCTCCAGAAGTTTCAAACCAGTTTCAAACTGCGGTTGAGGAGGAACGAGGAAAAATTCAGACAAAAGTAAACAGAATCAGACGTAATAACAACCATTACAAAGAAGCTATAATAATTATTTAACGATTGACTATTCCGAGAATAATAGAATATTTTCATTTTCGAACCCATTACTCAAACGGAGAAGCGAGATAATGAATTATTCATAAGGTTTTTTAAATATACACGGGAAGCAAAAACAATGGGAAAATTGGCCCCGACATCCTTTAAAAATTATGCCATTTTTAGAATTGAAAGAAAAAAGATTTTTTGCGAGAAAATTGTAAGTTTTTTTGGAAGATGTGGCCTCTGAAAATAGGGTCAACCTCGCATGTGACAGGGTGGAATGATTACGGCCAAAGGGGTCGTAAACCCGTCGCAGTAAACAAAAACACAAAATCCAGCGGTTTTTAAAAAAGCGGGTGACTTTAAAATCAGGGGAGAAATTTCCGTGACGGGACCCCATCAAGGGCAACCAAACTGCGAATTGGAATCGATGAAATCGTTTTAGTTTTAAATAATTTAAATCGTCGGAGGTAGAGGAACAGAAACTACCAAAGAGTGAAAGCGGTCGATCAGCTTGATGCAATAGTTTTGACTTGTTCAATGGATCTATACTACTCGGATGTGTCTGTGGTTCCGGCCCGCCGTAGCATTTTTTCCGGAACACTTCACGGCCACAATTTTGATCCGATTTTCACCAAATTCTCACACAACCTTCCTAAATAGTTGAAGTAGAAAGTATTAGGGGTACAAAATGAAACTCAGCTTAAATCTACAAAATTCAAAACCCTGTGGCTGAGTTTCATTTTGTACACCTAATAAATAAAAATTGTAGGAAATTTAATTCTCTATAAATTTGCGCTTAATTAATTTTTTCTAGGATACACCATTTTCGGAAAATAATTTTTTTTAAAATAAATTTATCTTGAAAACAGTGCGTCCTACAGAAAAAATGAATAGAATAAAAATTAAAGAGAATTGAATTTCCAACTGATTTTATTTAGTGCATTTTTTCAATATCTGTAACGGTTTACGATTTACAAGCCTTTAAAAATTAACCTTCTTAATGGTTATACTTCAATAACCTTCTTACACGGAGATGGTCAACTTTTGATGGACTTTAACGCCTAAAATGTTCAAAATTTTGAAAAAATGACCTACTAGGTGTACAAAATGAAACTCGGCTAAAATCTACAAAATTCAAATTTACCCTGTGGCTGAGTTTCATTTTGTACACCTAATTAGAGCGATTTTTGAATTTCGAAAAAATGGCGGAGATATGCACGTTTGAAATTTTTAAAACTGCGCTGCGACGAAACCGTTGGTCCGATTTCACTAAATTTTCACCAAATACTCCTTATTTTTCTTACAAATTTTTGGAGTAACATGAAAAATTTTTTAGTGCGGAGAAATTTGATACTTCCACTACTTGGGAAAGGGATATCCCTTAGGCAAAAGGTCCATTATTTCTACCTTGATACTTAAAAAATTTGTCAAAAAAAAAGACAATAACTGAAAATTTTTGAAAAAAAAACCAAGTATTTTTTTAGAAAATAAATTGAAATTGTACTTCCCCTCCTTTATACTTCTCCCTCCTTAAACGTCCCCTCCTTAATACTTCCCCCTCCTATATTGTTCCTTTTCTTTAAGGAAGTTTTCGTTAGAAGCTCTTCAAACTAGTACTTTTAATTTTAACTGTTAAAAAAATCGTGCTATTTTTTCCTGACAACCAGTTTCAGTAAATCCTGCATATTACGGAGCCACATAGTTTCCGGTGCTTAAATCTTTTCGCGGAGAACGGTATCCCTCAGAAGTCCCAAAGGTCAGAGAATCAAGAATGTTTGCGGTCTCGAGCCGTGGCATAAAGAGAACGAAAGATAAGCAAAAAGAGATAGAAAGAGAGGAAAAAAGGAAGGAGGTGAAATTTTCCTTATCGTTAAAACATATCATGGAAACCAATAAAAGAGGAAATTACAAATTTCTCCATAATTTCAACCTTTTTGATGAATATGGGATTGAACTCAAAAATGTATTTTAAATTGTACCTTCGTTTAGAAGGTGGAATTGAGAAAAACTTTCACATTTTGAAAATTTAAACTCAAAAAAATGCTAAAATGACTTCTGATGTTAACGTACCGAGGAGACGGCGGGATGCTAAGGACGCATGTCGCCGGAAGCTGTGGAAGCTCCGTGGGTAAATCCGAAAAGAAAATAAGACAAGGAGTAGAGCATCCGTCGGATTCTAAAATCTGCCGAGATCTCGGGATGTCCACGTCTGAGGACATTCCCGAGTCCTGAAACGCGGACCTGATCAGGATGCGGCCGGCTCCGTTTTAGCCGCAAAACTGGGGGAGTGAATCTTTGACCCGGCGACCCCGTTCAGGGCTACCAACAAAACGCGGGCTCAAACGGGGCGGTTTTCGCGCATACCCCTCCTTACTCGCAAAGGACGAAGGGTGGAAAAATCCTTGAAAATCATTGTCAAGGACGGAACCTAGAACTTGAAAACTACGTTTAAAATCATTCCGCTCCCAAAAAAGTTTAATTTCCGACAAAAACCTTTTAGCGAAGTCATGCGATCCTTTTTAATTTTCGTCTTCAAGGTGAATATCCCTTTTTTTAACTTCCTCAAATAGTTGCAACGTTTGATGTCTGTGATGCCGGCCGTCCGTATTTCCCGTTAGGGACAATTTGGACCGATGACCAAAAAAAAAAGACTAAGAAATATTACGGACAAATACCTCAGGAGTATTTCATTATAATCCCACAGATTACATAACAATTGCACAATATAATAATTAAAAAATAATTTCCCCATTTTTTCTTCTTTTTTTCATCCGTCACGAATCGACTGACTTCCCACAGCACAAAAACCGCAAGTCGAGTTGGCAAAATGGAAAAAAAAAATGTTTTTGTTTTTTACTGCTGGAACTTGACATGTGGAAAACGAGCCCATTCGAATGTTAATTTCACTGACTCGGCCGTTCTTTTATCGAGAAAAATGACCGATTCGAGACGGACTCGACACAAAAGGACCCCGCGGGAGAATCCCACAGGTCATAAACACGGCGATTCGATTTTTCAACTTCTAAAGTAGAAGGTTATTTTGTTATAACCTATTTGAATTCTGTGAACCACCCCTGAGCGCGGGAAATATAAATTTTACACGAGTTACTTGGTTGGGTTGGCAAAACAAAATCCAGGCCACTCTAAGGATCTTAATCCTGGCTCCATGGCATTATGGCGAAAGCCCCCATCTAGGCCAATATTTCTGCTGAACGATATAATCTCAAAATAGACAATTTGAAAGGTAGAAAAAAGGACCGTCTAGCTGAGCCACTCTCGCCCGTGGTGAACGCCTCGCATTTCTCCCAACTATAGAAAGAAAACGCGTCATTTTCAAGCTAAATAAGGTGTACAAAATGAAACTCAGCCATAGGGTAAATTTGAATTTGGTAGATTTTAGCCGAGTTTCATTTTGTACACCTAGTAGTTCATTTTTTCAAAATTTTGAACATTTTAGGCGTTAAAGTCCATCAAAAGTTGACCTTCTCCGTGTAAGAAGGTTATTGAAGTATAACCATTAAGAAGGTTAATTTTTAAAGGCTTGTAAATCGTAAACCGTTAAAGATATTGAAAAAATGCACTAAATAAAATCTGTTGGAAATGTAATTCTCTTTAATTTTTATTCTATTCATTTTTCTCTAGGACGCACTGTTTTCAAAATAAATTTATTTAAAAAAAATTATTTTCCGAAAATGGTGCCTAGAAAAAAATAATTAAGTGCAAATTTATAGAGAATTAAATTTCCTACAATTTTTATTTATTAAGTGTACAAAATGAAACTCAGCCACAGGGTAAATTTGAATTTTGTAGATTTTAGCCGAGTTTCATTTTGTACACCTAATAGTTGTAGTGTCAAATTTTGGTGGTCGGATGAAAAATTGCGGCCGGAAACTGTGCTACGGCCGGCCGGTACCACAGACATCCAAGATCAATCAGTTTTTCTCTACTGTATCTGGAAGACCCTTTTCCGGAGTCACAATAACTTCTTCTTGAGGAAGTTGATTAAAAATATAACCTTTTTTATAAGTCTGTTAAGCATAATAGGCGATTTCCTGCTTAATAACCCTTGAATTTTCGTTTTCGAAAAACCGCCATCATTTCAAAATAATAAAATGGCAACTAAATGCAATTTCCTTCTTTTTATTTTTGTGTTGAGGACAAGATTGTTCCGCTCAAAGGACTCTCCGGCGGGTGTCATTCACCTGTCCGACATAAAAAAAAGTCTCATAAATCGAGTTTTGGCGTCGCGAAAAAATGTTTGTAAAGCAATTCTTTCAATTTTCTATTAGAAAAAATAAAGAAAGTTTTCTTTAAAAAGAAAAAAAATTTTCTTTTGACCCTAAAGGGTCTAAAAGACCCGTAAACCGTCTATCGAGAGTATAAAATTTAAACCTATTTTAGAAATTATTTTCTTCTATAAATATTTTACCGTTCTTTTAATGATAGACCAGTTATTCCCGAGGTAATAATTTAAAAAGAAAGGTTATAATGTCATCTTATTATTTACCTCCAATTTATCATGAAATGCAGTTAATAAAAATGACCTAATTAGCAGCTTTATTTTTAAGCAAAAAAAGGCGTTTTAAAAAGTAATAGTCAGGAGATAACCCAGAACTTTTTTGATTTGAAATAAAAAGCGGGTCATTTAACGCCCTCTTTTCAATGGAGTAAATTTATAAACTCAAAACACGTACAAGCTTGTCTTAAAGGATAACCTTAAGAAGGTTAAACACGTAATTCTGGCTGTATAAGGTTAAGTAATAACAGTTTATAAAGAAGTCAAGTCAACACGAGCTGTTTAATTTTGATATGTTTTTTTCGAGTGTTACTCATAAAAAAAAGGAAAAGTGTTGATTAACACGAGTAGATAAATCACATTATAATTACGCCACTTAAGGGTCGTAAAAATGCTGGAAACGCCATTTTTTGACACTTTTCATATCGAACATTCTCGGATTTCATGAGTAATCGGACACGCGGATATTTTGTTACGAAATTATGCAATATGGAAAATGAGATAGACGAAAATCAAGGCGCGTTTGCTCGCCCTTGAACGCCACGTTATCACGCAACGTTTGTTTACGTCAAATTAATATATCCGTGGCAAAATCTACAAAAAGGGGAAATAAATATACGTTCTAATTTCTCCTATTTATGGAAGAAGTCATTTTGAGAAAATTTGGACATTTCATAGCCCCATGAACCTTGAAGTTCATTAGCGATAATAGGGAAACTCCACAAGCATGGAATTTGGTCGACAGTGTAGCAAAACTATTGCGTCCAGCTGATTAAAATCTGTTTATGCCAAATTATTAGCTTTGTTCCAACCGCAGTTTGGAACTCCTGGGGCATGCGCAGAAGGATTTGGACGTTAAACTTGACCTCAGGACTTCAAAATTGACGGACAAACGATTTGAACGACGTAAAATTTGACGTCCAAATCCTTCTGCGCATGCTCCAGGAGTTTCAAACCATTTTCAAACTGCTGCTGGAACTAAGTTAATACATCCGTAGAAAAATCTACAAAAAGGGGAAATAAATGTACGTTCTAATTTCTCCTATTTATGGAACCAGTCATTTTGAGAAAATTTTGACATTTCTCGCCATGAACCTTGAAATTCATTAGCGATAATAGGGAAACTCCACAAGCATGCAATTTGGTCGACAGTGTAGCAAAACTATTGCGTCCAGCTGATCAAAATCTGTTTATGTCACATTATTAGCTTTGTTCCAACCGTAGTTTGTAACTCCTGGGGCATGCGCAGAGAGATTCGGACGTTAAACTTGACCTCAGGACTTCAGAATTGACAGACGAACGATTTGAACGACAAGAAATTTGACGTCCAAATCCTCCTGCGCATGCTCCAGGAGTTTCAAACCAGTTTCAAACTGCTGCTGGAACTTAGTTAATACATCCGTGGCAAAATCTACAAAAAGGAGAAACAAATAAACGTTCTAATTTCTCCTATTTATGGAACAAGTCATTTTGAGAAAATTTTAACATTTTTTAGCCCAAGAACCTTGAGTTCATTAGCGATAGTAGGGAAAGTCCACAAGCATGGAATTCGGTCGACAACGTAGCAAAACTATTGCGTCCAGCTGATCAAAATCTGTTTACGTCAAACTAATAGCTTTGTTCCAATCGCAGTTTGAAACTTCTGGGGCATGCGCAGAAGGGTTAGGACGTCAAACTTGACGTCAGATGACTTTAGAATTGACGGACAAACGATTTGAACGACGTAAAATTTGACGTCCAAATCCTTCTGCGCATTCTCCAGGAGTTTCAAACTGCTGCTGGAACAAAGATAATATATCCGTGGCAAAATCTACAAAAAGGGGAAATAAATGAAAGTTCTAATTTATCTTATATACGGAACAAGTCACTATTTTGAGAAAATTTGGACATTTCATAGCCCCATGAACCTTGAAGTTCATTAGCGATAATAGGGAAAATCCACAAGCATGGAATTTGGTTGACAGTGTTGCAAAACTATTGCGTCCAGCTGATCAAAATCTGTTTTTGTCAAATTATTAGCTTTGTTCCAACCGCAGTTTGAAACTCCTGGGGCATGCGCAGAAGGATTTGGACGTTAAACTTGACCTCAGGACTTCAGAATCGACGGACAAACGATTTGAACGACAAGAAGTTTAACGTCGAAATCCTTCTGCGCATGCTCCAGGAGTTTCAAACTGCTGCTGGAACTAAATTAAAACATCCGTGGCAAATTCTACAAAAAGGAGAAACAAATATACGTTCTAATTTCTCCTATTTATGGAACTAGTCATTTTGAGAAAATTTTGACATTTTATAGCCCCATGAACCTTGAAGTTCATTAGCGATAATAGGGAAACTCCACAAGCATGGAATTTGGTCGACAGAGTAGCAAAACTATTGCGCCCAGCTGATCAAAATCTTATAGACGGAAAATTGGTCATATCCAGCCTGACAATATGATATAGGCAACACTGCAGTTTTAAAAATTATGGTAACTTATTTAAAATATTTCAATAAAAGGGCTAATAGCTCCCTCTCAAATTGAAATTACGACCGAAAAGGCGGAAAATCAGACATATTGAGCCTTGCTGTAATATTGGCAACTCTTGAGAAAAATTAAGTTTTTTTAAATATTGAAATAAAAGCTCAAAATGCCAGTTTTCATCTCTCTCAAATTAATTTCGGCAAAAACTTAAGACCTCTAATTGGCAACACTGTTGTCCTTTCTCATAAAAAAATTTTTTTGTTAATAAAAGAGCAAAACCTAACCAAGTGAAGGTGAATGAAATATATTTTCGGATAAAACTATTATTGATTATTAGGCACTTGAAGGCTTTATCGATTTTTTTATCTTAAAAACTTCCGGTTGGGCGTAAATAAATTTGTAAGCAACGTACGTCAAAATAAGTTGTCAAAAATATACTATATAATTTACGGAGAAAAAAACATTATATAGCAGTATAATTTATGTGAGGAGATAATAAAAAACGTATATTACCTCTTTTATGGCGTTTTGATCCTTAAAAAAATGAAAAGAAACTTTTAAAATAAATTACGCGGACGTAAACAACGCGGTTAAAATTAAAGTGGTTCCTCCGGCTCGACATCAAGTTCTTAACTGACGGTTTGAGCCGGCCGCTGCCTTTCCCGGAACTCCAGAGTTACCAAACGCACTCTTGCGGATAACAAGGAGGCCTCAAAAATAAACAAAAAAGTCATTTGTATAAATGACTTTAAAAAAAAGGTGTCGAAAAACAGTAGCTAGAAACAGGAAAAGCTGTGGGGAGAGGGTGCCCGCCGTCCGTCCATCGTAAATTTCATTTGGACGTCACGGCCACAGTTTTCATCCGATTTTCACAGGTTCGTCCTTTTGTAGCAACTTAAAAAATGACAAGAGCTTGCGGAAATCCGCAAAAACGAGTTATGCCTGTGTGAACTAATAGGAACCTTAGTTTTTCATTGCTCAAAATTAACCTAAATACGCTACCATCTTCTCAAAAAAAGGAGTTATCCCAAGGAGGTTGAGTTATCCCATTGTAAATCGTTGCTCGGTTTGAAAAGAAAAAGAGAGAGGCAGATGAGGGTTTCGGCTCGTTAGAGTCCACCTTCACCAAGGGTCACGTTTCTACAAAGTAATCCACCACATTTTTATGTCCTAATGCCCTTTCATTTCAAGCCCAAGAAACAACGGATCTGGCCCTCCTTTTTTTCTCTCTCCATCTCAACTCCAATTTTCATCTCAACACTAATTCTGTTTACAGTTATTTTTTCACTTTTTGTAAATTTCAACTCGAGAAATGGTGAAAGAAAAGTGGTTTTAACACCACTTTGGCTTTTAAAGCATTTTTTTTTCTCGTTCAAACCGTGGGAAGCACCTGCTCTTATTAACCATCTGCCGCCAACCTTCATATATAGAACGAAGAAAAAAAAGACATCTTCTGCTAAAAATTAAAGCTTGAAATATTTTCCCTCTTTTATTAGATGTACAAAATGAAACTCAGCCACAGGGTAAATTTGAATTTTGTAGATTTTAGCCGAGTTTCATTTTGTACACCTAGTAGTTCATTTTTTCAAAATTTTAAACATTTTAGGCGTTAAAGTCCATCAAAAGTTGACCTTCTCCGTGTAAGAAGGTTATTGAAGTATAACCATTAAGAAGGTTAATTTTTAAAGGCTTGTAAATCGTAAACCGTCACAGATATTGAAAAAATGCACTAAATAAAATCTGTTGGAAATTTAATTCTCTTTAATTTTTGTTCTATTCATTTTTTCTCTAGGACGCACTGTTTTCAAGATAAATTTATTTTTTAAAAAATTATTTTCCGAAAATGGTGCATCCTAGAAAAAAATAACTAAGCACAAATTTATAGAGAATTAAATTTCCTACAATTTTTATTTATTAGGTGTACATTTCGAATATGGATCTTTACCGTTCTCAACTTTGTCTGTGGTTCCGGCCGGCCGTCCTTCATTTATTTATTTTTGTAATTGATTCTTCAAAAAACCTTACTTTTTGAGACTAATTTTTGATCACCACAAAATCATCCAATTCTCATTTAAAAATAAATTTTTAAGACTTGTTATTTTCCAATTTACTCCTCCAATTAAAGGATCAATTTCGCTTTTCATCAAAAGGTCCTAATTGAGTAGAATAAATTCATTTTAGACCAATTTGCCAAAAAGGAAAAAAAATAAAAGGTGTGTGGCATCGATTGTTCTGTCGGAAATTGCTAATTTTACGCTATAAATTTTGAGGATTTATTTTTATTTTAAAAAAGAAAAGAAATAAAGTAGTTTATTAAATTGGTGTTTCGTAAGTTAAAGCCATTCTTCTAATTTAGAAACAAAAAGTTAATTAATTGACCTAAAAAATAAAAGGTTTTGTAATATCCTTTGCGAAGGTGCTCGTCTGGAGAAGACCCCCACGGAATCTTCCGCATTTTCATTACTTTTAGTCCCATAAAAACATTTTTTCGATATCACGGTAAAAAAACGGAATATCTTCGCCCAGCTAGCTGGGCAGCTGGGGAAGAACTCCCCTTTCTCCCTACTACATAAAACTCATAGTTTTTGAGATATTTGATAAAGTTTACAAAAGGCCTTTTTTTGACGTTTCCTCCAAAACCGTTGATTTTATCAAGATTTTTTACTTAGTACTTTTTGTTGCAAATTTAATTTAAATTAATTTTGTATTTAGTACTTTTTGTGCTAAACCTTATAGTTTTTGAGATATTAGATATTTTAGGTCCCCTTGAAACATAGACAAATTGCACTGTGAAGCCACCAGGAGGAAAATAACTCCAAAACCGTTCGTATATTTTTTGAGAAAAAAAGAAGACATGGAGAGTGTCACAGTGACCTCTCTTTGAGGAAGTTAAAAAATTAACTGCCAAGAACTACGTGAACCACTGGCAGAAATATAAGCTTTGCTTTGTCCAACCGCAGTTTCAAACTCCTGGAGCATGCGCACAAGGATTTGTACGTCTAATTTGACGTCACTTCAGATTTGACGGACAATTTGAACGGAGTAGAATTTGACAATCCTTCTGGGCATGCTCCAGGAGTTTAAACTGCGGTTGGAACAAAGCTATTATTTCCGTCTATTCGGAAATATCGCTACTTCCCTGTGAGGAAATTAAAAAGTTTCGTCTTAAAAAAAGAAAGTGACCGCGTGTGTGGATCGATAAAAAATGTGCAACATTGCTCATTTGGGTTAGTGTTACTAATAAAACGGTCCGACGCACGAGAAAATTAAGAATTAACGAACTTTCCATTCGATTTTTTTTATTGTTATTTAGCACATAAAATACAATTTTTCTGAGTCTTATTTTGATGGCATTCACAGTTCGACGTGGGGCGGTGGTCAAGGACTCTGAATACTGTGGTCAGAGAGACAGAGATACTGCATTGATACCACCCGCAATGTTTTCCCATAAAAAACCCTGGTTTAAGTTATTCTACGTCGTTTTAAACGGGGGAAACGTCACGACAAAAATTCATGACTTTTCTGAATAAGTTCGTTTCAGCTTCAAACTACTTTTGCATGTTCTTTGAATTTTCTGTTGATATCACGAAATCAGCACCCATCAAACTAACTTTTCTCTTTCTCCCCCCCCCCCCCCCCCGTATATTGGTCACGAATCAAAGTAAATGCCGCCCGTGGAGGAAGTATGAAACCGGAATTCTCTTCAAACTATCAATAGAATTAAAATTGATAGCCTTTTATTAGAGAAATTTCTATCGCTATCAAAAAGTACTGG
Source organism: Orius insidiosus (assembly GCA_014119065.1). Classification (NCBI taxonomy): domain Eukaryota; kingdom Metazoa; phylum Arthropoda; class Insecta; order Hemiptera; family Anthocoridae; genus Orius; species Orius insidiosus. Next base: position 633,103 of record JACGAQ010000018.1, read on the forward strand.
TTTGAAGAGCTTACAACGAAAACTTCCTTAAAGAGAAGTATCTATATAGGAGGGGGAAGTACAACGGAGGGGAAGTAAAACTTAGGGGGAAGTTATGGGAGGGGAAGTATAACTGAGTGGGAAGTATACGGGAGGGGGAAGTATAAGTGAGGTGAAGTATATGGGAGGGGGTATTTTGAAAAATTGTCCGAGTTTTGTTTTTTCCCAAAAATTTTCCGGGTTTTCCTTTTTTTTCAAAAAATTTTCCAAGTTTTTTTTTTTTCGAAAAAATTTCTAAGTTTTTTTTTCGAAAAATTTTTCGGGTTTTCCTTTTTTTTCGAAAAATTTTCCAAGTTTTATTTTTTATTTTTGAAAAAATTTCTAAGTTTTTTTTGTAAAAAAAAATTGCGCCCGTGCTCCCGTTTTCAAAGCTCTCGTTGGCGGCGTCGCGAAATGCTTTTTATCAGGGAGAACACGGTTTTTAGGAGTTGTTCACCAAAAGGTTTCAAACTCCTGTAGCATGCGCAGAAGGATTTGCACGTCAAATGACTTAAGATTTGACGAACAAACGATTTCAACAACGTCTAATTTGACGTCCAAATCCTTCTGCGCATGCTCCAGGAGTAGTAACTAACCAGTTTCAAACTGCGTTTGGAACAAAACTATTGTTTTAAGACGATATAAAATTGCTTTCGAAAACACTCCATGTAAAAACACCCCGCCTCGCAAAAACCCTTCTACAGCAGCCCGAAAAAGTTATATCAACTTCCCCGCCCTCCGATGTACACTGTAGAGAAAGAGGAGATATGAAGCACCCGTTTTACAAGCTCTCCTTGTCGGGGTCGCGAAATGCTTGTTTACAGGTGTGTAATATATTAATCGAGTGATCAATGATTTGTTGGATGATGTTATAAGTAGATCGGTCTAAACTCGCTCAAATCCCCGATTGTTTACAGGCTTTTCGGAGGGCTTCCTCCTTCAATATTCTGTTCATTTTCTAAAAACCGTGTTCTCCCCGATAAAAAGCATTTCACGACGCCGCCAAGGAGAGCTTGGAAAACGGGAGCACAGGCGCTTCATCTCTCCTCTATCTGTACACATTTTCTGGCTGCTGTAGAAGGGTTTTTGTGAGGCGGGTGTTTTTTACAAGGAGTGTTTTTATAGCGATTTTCCTTCTTGGAATTTATATTATATTAGGTGTACAAAATGAAACTCAGCCACAGGGTAAATTTGAATTTTGTAGATTTTAGCCGAGTTTCATTTTGTACACCTAGTAGTTCATTTTTTCAAAATTTTGAACATTTTAGGCGTGAAAGTCCATCAAAAGTTGACCTTCTCCGTGTAGGAAGGTTATTGAAGTATAACAATAATTAATAACAATTAAGAAGGTTAATTTTTAAAGGCTTGTAAATCGTAAACCGTTACAGATATTGAAAAAATACACTAAATAAAATCTGTTGAAAATTTAATCCTCTTTAATTTTTATTCTATTCATTTTTCCTCTAGGACGCACTGTTTTCAAGATAAATTTATTTTAAAAAAATTATTTTCCGAAAATGGTGCACCCTAGTAAAAATTCATAGAGAATTAAATTTCCTACAATTTTTATTTATTCGGTGTACAAAATGAAACTCAGCCACAGGGTAAATTTGAATTTTGTAGATTTTAGCCGAGTTTCATTTTGTACACCTAATAGAAGGGAAATTTATTCATTTTTATTCTTTTTCCGATCTCCGAGGCGGTAGGGAAATCCCACCCTCTGGTCCGTTCTATCATTTTTTTTCCTCTCTTTTTAAATTACGTCCGATAACTTCAACGCCATCTTGAGGAAGATTAAATAAAATAGAATTTCCATTCTTCAACCAAAGATGGCGGTTCCTTCCTTCATTTCTTTCTTTCGTACATTGAAAACAAAGCGATTATTCATTCAGATAAAAGGTCAACTTCGTGTTATTAACTTAAAGTCTAATGTTTAAAGAGCCATAAATATTTATAAATGATCTTTTTAAAACATAAAGGAATATAAGTACAACTGCAACGCGGCAAGAGTTTTTTAGGATTCGTGCCAAAAGTATTTAATCGCCAAATAAATAAAAGAGGGATATTAAGTATCTTTTGAAAAAGAAAAACAGCTCTTTCTAGTTCAATTAGGCTTGATAATAGCTTCGTTCCAACCGCAGTTTGAAACTCCTGGAGCATGCTCAGAATTGTCAAATCCGACGTCGTTTGTCCGTCAAATCTGAAGTCATCCGAAGTCTTAGGGGAGCAAATCCTTCTGCGCATGCTCCAGAAGATTCAAACTACGGTTGGAACAAAGCTAATGTTTTCTTTAAAAATTAGAATGTATATTTAAAGTACATTACGTAATAAATTAATGTGGCTTTTTTAAAAAAGGGAACTTTTCTTTTGACAAGCGATATTGACGAAATAAAAATTCAAATGGTATAATTTAACATTTTTTATGCTAAGAAAAATTATGTGGTTGTGGGAAAAAAAAAGAACTATTCCTCCAATATAATTTCCAACTTTCTATTAGTTTGATATAATAATTACAACTTACTCTTTTTTAAAACGGAAGGTAGAATGACATTTTGAAAATATACTTTCTGTAATTTTACGTTTCGAAATAAATAAGATACTTAAATAACTTTAAATTTTTTTAGATTGCAAATTCCTCGGAAAAAAGTCGATTTTTAACGGGATTTTTGTAAGTTTTCCAGGTTTTTTTTTTTTTTTTTTTTTTTTTTTTTTTTTTTTTTTTTTTTTTTGAGGAACCACATTTTGCTAGCTTTTCAGGACTTTTCTTCGCTATTTTGATAGAGAAACTTCTTTAATAGCATTTTTAGGACTTTTCTTCAATTTTTTGACAGAGAAACTCCAGTTTTCCTGGTTTTTATTTTTTTTTTATGCAGAGAGAGCTCATTTTTACAGGATTTTCAGGAGTTTTCTTCAATTTCGGTACCTTCTGCTAGCCTATGCTAGGCAGGGTATCTAAAAGTGAAAAAAGAACTATTAGGTGTACAAAATGGAACTCAGCCACAGGGTAAATTTGAATTTTGTAGATTTTAGCCGAGTTTCATTTTGTACACCTAGTAGTTCATTTTTTCAAAATTTTGAACATTTAGGCGTTAAAGTCCATCAAACGTTGACCTTCTCCGTGTAAGAAGGTTATTGAAGTATGTATAACCATTAAGAAGGTTAATTTTTAAAGGCTTGTAAATCGTAAACCGTTACAGATATTGAAAAAATAGACTAAATAAAATCTGTTGGAAATTTAATTCTCTTTAATTTTTATTCTATTCATTTTTTCTCTAGGACGCACTGTATTCAAGATAATTTATTTAAAAAAAAATTTTTTTCCGAAAATGGTGCATCCTAGAAAAAAATAATTAAGTACAAATTTATAGAGAATTAAATTTCCTACAATTTTTATTTATTAGGTGTACAAAATAGTTTTGTTCCAACCGCAGTTTGAAACTCCTGAAGCATGCGCAGGAGGATTTGGACGTCAAACGTCTTCAGATTTGACGGACGATTTGAACGACGTCAATTTTGACGTCCAAATCCTTCTGCGCATGCTCCAGGAGTTAAACAGTTTCAAACTGCGTTTGGAACAAAGCTAATAATCTTCAAAAATTTGAGGGAGGGTCCTTTTTAGCTGACACTCCTTCCTCCTCGTTAATAGTGAACACGCGTGTTCGACTCTCGTTTTTTACGATAACTTCGCGTTACGGTTCGAAAAATAAGTTTTCGTAGGAAACCAGAAAAAAACGAAAGTAGGCGCCCAAAATAATTGTTTTCACCTGTTCCAAGCTTTCGTGATAGGATTTTTTTTCTTAAATATAGTTTTCATAACTTCCGCTTTTGTTCATTTTGGCATTGTTTTCTTAATCAATTATTATATCTAGTTATACAAAAGGAAACTTATTTTTTGACCGTGGAATATTAATAATAGAATTTTCAAAATGAAACGAATCTTTGATAAATATCTTTCCGCTGACAAGAGAAAAATAAAGAAAAAAACAAGAATCCGAAGTCAATTCTATTTGTTTTTCACGAAGAGCAAATCATAAGGGCCCGTTCCACCGGTTTCAAGGATATCTTGAGAAATTAGTAATTACAAACCGATTCTCATAAAACTTGTACCATAAAAAAACGTAATTAAATCTACAGTTTATTTTTGTCGAAAAATTTTCCGAGTTATGAACGAAGGTAGAAATAATGTGCATTTTGCCCAAGAGATGTCCCTCTCTCAAGGGGAGGAAATACGAAATTTCTCAGTGATAAACTTAAAATTTTACACCATAAATTCGTAAAAAATATAAGGAGTATTTGGAGAAAATTGGACCAACGGTAAAGCCACAGCGAATTTTTATTTTCAAAGACATATCTCCGCCATTTTTTCGAAATTCAAAAATCGCCATTGTCACGTCCGTCCTTTATCAGATAACCTATATCAGAAGTGGGATATCCTATATCAGAAGTGGGATATCCTATAACAGAAGTGGGATATCCCATAACAGAAGTGGGATATCCTATAACAGAAGTGGGATATCCTATAACAGAAGTGGGATATCCTATAACAGAAGTGGGATATCCTATAACAGAAGTGGGATATCCTATAACAGAAGTGGGATATCCTGTAACAGAAGTGGGTGGGATGTCCTATATCAGAAGTGGGATATCCTATATCAGAAGTGGGATATCTATATCAGATGTGGGATATCCTATAACAGAAGTGGGATATCCTGTAACAGAAGTGGGATATCCTGTAACAGAAGTGGGATATCCTATATCAGAAGTGAGATATGCTATATCAGAAGTGGGATATCCTATATCAGAAGTGGGATATCCTATATCAGAAGTGGGATAACCTATATCAGAAGTGGAATAACCTATATCAGAAGTGGGATAACCTATATCAGAAGTGGGATAACCAATATCAGAAGTGGGATAACCTATACCAGAAGTGGGATAACCTATATCAGAAGTGGGATAACCTATATCAGAAGTGGGATAACATACCGATATCAGAATTGGGATAACCAACGAAAATCGGACCAACGCATCTCCGCCATTTTTTCAATTCAAAAATCGCAAAAGTTAATTCAGGAAGGTTATGTGAAATTCGATTGGAAACTGTGGCCGTAAACTTTTCCGGAAAAAATGCTACGGCCGGCCGGCACAACAGACAACGTTGAGATCGGTAAAGATTCGAATTGATCCTGCGGGGTCTGGAAGATTTCCAAAAACCCGACGTGTATCACAATAACTTCTTTAAGGAAGTTAAAAATGCCAATTTAAAGTCAAAAAGCCAATGAAAATATAAAACAAAACATTTGAATTATTTTATATCCATCCTGACGTGTCATTTCTAGAAAATCAACTTAAAGAATCCACAATTGACATTCAGAATTTTTAATTTACGATGTATTCGTAAGACAAGGCAAATATTTACAATTTAAACAAAAATTACAAAATTCTCTAAACTGTTTATGACTTAACCGCTCTTTTCGTGAAAGACGAAAGAAACTCGTTCTAATCCGCTCCTTTTTTTCTTCTCCTTCGTCCTTAAGAATCAGAAGTGGGGTGCACTTCCCACCAATCTCGACTCCTCAGGTGTATCCAACAGTCAGTGTCCTGTTCTATCCGGCGAAGCGTCGAATACTCGGTAAGTATCAAAATAAAAAATTACGATCACGACGGCCAAAACAAGGGGTCTTCCAGACCCTTTTCCAGAAACCTTAACATGGAGGTATCACATTAACTTCCCCTTTGAGGAGGTCTTCCTACCTACCCGACAACAACAAAAATTTTAATTTTAAAATATCCAGTTACTTCATAACAAAAATAATACGTTGATAATCTAAAACACCTCCCAGGATATAATTTTAAAACTGAATGGACCATTCAAGATTGTCACGTTTTCGCATTTTTCATTGATACAAACGAGCTTCGTAACGGTAGTTTGATGTCTTTTTTTTTCTATCTTGAAGTTCAAGTGTTCCTTTGTAAATTACAGGTTATCGCGTGACATTCATTAACAATAAACGCACGGATGCACTTGCGGTTTCGCTCCGTGTGTTTATTTAAATAGCAGTTATTGAGTAAAGCTTTTCGAATTTTTCAGGCAAAATATGGACGATTGCCAACTATTTTCAGCTTGCGAAGGCATTTTAGGAGACCGAAAAAATAATTTCGGGTTTTTTTCTTTATTTTTGGGGCAATAAAACTCATAAAAATGCGATTTTATGCCTTTTTTTTGGCAAAAAAAAAAAACGTTTTTAAGGAAAAATTTGAGGGATTGCCGACTATTTTCAGCTAAAGAAGGCATTTTAGAAGGCCCAAAATAATTTCGTTTGTTTTTCTTGATTTTTGAGGCAATAAAACTCATAAAAATGCGATTTTATGGCGTTTTTTTCTTGTTTTCTACAAGAAAAAACCGGTTGTTAAGGAAAAATATGAGCGATTGCCAACTACTTTCAGCTTGCGAAGGCATTTTAGGAGACCGAAAAATATTTTCGAGTTTTTTTTGTCTTGATTTTTGGGGCAATAAAACTCATAAAAAATAACTTCTTTGAGGAAGTTAAAAATTTTATGGCTTTTTTTTTCATTTTTTCGTAAAAAAAAACGGTTTTTAAGGAAAAATATGGGCGATTGCCGACTATTTTCAGCTTTAGAAGGCATTTTAGGAGGCCGAAAAATAATTTCGGAGTTGTTTTTCATGATTTTTGTGGCAATAAAACTCATAAAAATGCGATTTTATGGCGTTTTTTTCATGTTTTCTGCCAAAAGAACCGGTTGTTAAGTAAAAATATGAGCGGTTGCCAACTACTTTCAGCTCGCGAAAGCATTTTAGGAGACCGAAAAATAATTTCGGGATTGTTTTTCTTGATTTTTGAGACAATAGAACTCTTAAAATGCGATTTTATGGCGTTTCTTCTTTTTTTTTTTTTTTTTTTTTTTTTTTTTTTTTTTTTTTTTTTTTTTTTTTTTTTTTTTTGTATTTCTGCCAAAGCTCCAGGCTAAAAAGCTCAAATTTATCATTCATACCAATACTACAGCCAGTAGAGTCCAAATATATTCATTTTTCTGCCCTCTCTTCGGCTCACTCAGCAGAAAAGAATTTTTTTCTTCAATATCTGGGTTATTTTTCTCGATTTTTGAGATTTGATTTCTAATATAAATCCCATTTAATGGTGCTTTCTTCAGTTTTTTTTGGCAGGAAGACCTCGTAGAAAGAAACTTTTTCTGCGTAATTTCCACAAGTAAACAGGGCGTTTTCTTTATGTCTCCTAAGCCAAAAGCTTCAATTTTTCCATTCATTCTAATATTCCAGCAAGAAAAACCCCAAAAAACTCATTTTTTGTCCTAACACCCTGAATTTTTGTTTCCCCGCCATTTTTCTGGAATTCAAATTCTTCGATTCTAACAAACACACACAAAAAGAAATTTTTTTTTAATTTCCCCAAAAAAATCTTTAGGCAAAAAGAGCATTTTGGCACATTTTCCGGCTAAAATCTGAAACCGTATTTTGATTGGCCAACCAGGATTCACTAACCAAGAACCTCACCATTCTTTGTTTCTACAATCACGAAAAAAGAAAAAGAGCCGGTTTTTCCCTTTTTAAAAAAACAAAACTCTCGTTTATCGTACCTGACCTATTTTACTCATAGTCAAGTCTCGTTTCATCACATCGAATAATTTCACCACAGCAAAAATATAAATAAACAGGAAAAAAAGGTTTTTTTTTTCCTTTTTTTTCCCTCCATCTCGAAGAACATCCTAAAGTCAAGGACGCCTTCATACTTTCATCCCAATAAAAGTTAAAAAAGAAGCCAATTTTCGTATTACGTAAAAGGTGCGTAGTTTTTACATAAGATGAAAAGTTCCGATTGATAAAAGTTCAAAAAAAAGTAGGCGTGAATTTTTGCGGTCATGTTGCGTAAAGAAGTTTAAAAATTAAACCCTTTTCGAAAATTATTTTACACAAATGAGGATCTTTTGGGGGAAAAAAAAGAGGAGAGAAAAAAAGTTGGATAACCGGAGATTTACAAATTATATAAACGGTTTAAATTTAAAATATATAGGGAACTAATTAAAAAAAAGGTAGAACTCAAAAAATGAAAGTTCTTGAAACTTCAAAAAAATAACTCTCCTTGCAAGTGACATATAAGGTTCCGTCCTCTAAAAGCCTAAATTATTTTCGAAGGGAAGTCATTGGATTAACCGTTTCGGTTTCTTCTGGTTTGGCTCAAAACCTTCCAGGGGTCTGGAAGACCCTCCCTAAAAACCATTCATCCCTAAAAACCTTCCCAGGGGTCTGGAAGACTCTCCCTAAAACCATTCATCCCTAAAAACCTTCCCAGGGGTCTGGAACACCCGCCCTAGAAACCTTCAGTCCCTAAATACTTTCCCATGGGTCTGGAAGACCCGCCATAAAAACCATCAGTCCTTAAAGGCATGGGATCAGAAAGACCATGCCTAAAAACCATCCATGCCTTAAAACCATCCCAGGGGTCTGGAACACCCGCCTTAAAAACCTTGCCTTAAAAACCTTCCCATGGGTCTGGAAGACCCGCCCTAAAAACCTTCCCATGGGTCTGGAAGACCCGCCCTGGAAACCTTACATCCCTAAAAACCTTTCAGGGGTCTGGAACACCCGCCCTAAAAACCTTCAGTCCCTAAATACCTTCCCATGGGTCTGGAAGACCCGCCATAAAAACCATCAGTCCTTAAAGGCATGGGATCAGAAAGACCATGCCTAAAAACCATCCATGCCTTAAAACCATCCCAGGGGTCTGGAACACCCGCCTTAAAAACCTTGCCTTAAAAACCTTCCCATGGGTCTGGAAGACCCGCCCTAAAAACCTTCCCATGGGTCTGGAAGACCCGCCCTGGAAACCTTACATCCCTAAAAACCTTTCAGGGGTCTGGAACACCCGCCCTAAAAACCTTCAGTCCCTAAATACCTTCCCAGGGCTCTGGAAGACCCGCCATAAAAACCATCAGTATCTAAAAACCTTCGCAGGGGTCAGAAAGACCCTCCCTAAAAACCATTCATCCCTAAAAACCTTCCCAGGGGTCTGGAAGACTCTCCCTAAAAACCATTCATCCCTAAAAACCTTCCCAGGGGTCTGGAACACCCGCCCTAGAAACCTTCAGTCCCTAAATACTTTCCCATGGGTCTGGAAGACCCGCCATAAAAACCATCAGTCCTTAAAGGCATCGGATCAGAAAGACCATGCCTAAAAACCATCCATGCCTTAAAACCATCCCAGGGGTCTGGAACACCCGCCTTAAAAACCTTCCCATGGGTCTGGAAGACCCGCCCTAAAAACCTTCCCATGGGTCTGGAAGACCCGCCCTGGAAACCTTACATCCCTAAAAACCTTTCAGGGGTCTGGAACACCCGCCCTAAAAACCTTCAGTCCCTAAATACCTTCCCAGGGCTCTAGAAGACCCGCCATAAAAACCATCAGTATCTAAAAACCTTTGCAGGGGTCAGAAAGACCCTCCCTAAAAACCATTCATCCCTTAAAACCTTCCCAGGGGTCTGGAAGACTCTCCCTAAAAACCATTCATCCCTAAAAACCTTCCCAGGGGTCTGGAACACCCGCCCTAGAAACCTTCAGTCCCTAAATACTTTCCCATGGGTCTGGAAGACCCGCCATAAAAACCATCAGTCCTTAAAGGCATGGGATCAGAAAGACCATGCCTAAAAACCATCCATGCCTTAAAACCTTCCCAGGGGTCTGGAACACCCGCCCTAAAAACCTTCCCATGGGTCTGCAAGACCCGCCCTAAAAACCTTCCCATGGGTCTGGAAGACCCGCCCTAAAAACCTTCAGTCCCTATATGCCTTCTCAGGGATCTGGAAGACCCGCCCTAAAAACCATCAGTCCCTAAAAACTTCGCAGGGGTCAGAAAGACCCTCCCTAAAAACCATCTATCCCTTAAAACCTTCCCATGGGTCTAGAAGACCCTCCCTAAAAACTTTCCAGCGGTCTGGTACACCCTAGCCTGAGGCGCCGTCAAGACTTTACCCATGAAAAAAAAAGTTAAAATTACTGCCGAAAAAACAAGCAATTTCGCAAGTCATTAACACAATGAATAATCGATTGATAGACTTCATAAAATGTCATTACCAATGATGACTTATTAAAAAAAAACACAACACTTTTACTTCATGGCGTCAAGGTCCCGCTCGACATTGAACCAAATTTTTATCGCTCGTTTTAAAAGAATAAAATCATCTAATCAATTAGAATTGCGAAACTTAAGTGTAATTTGCAGTGTCGAATTTGAGAAAAAATAAGGAATTAGTCCTCCTGAGGGGGGTCTGTTAAGCCGAAGCCGGTAGTGGTATTTCTGTTCTTTCATTCTTTCACCATCATTTGCTGTTAGCATTTCTGTTACCGAAATCTGAGGCTAAAACCAACAGTTTTCCAGACCAGGGGTACCAAAACATTCCCGCGCTCAAAAAATGAAATGGTGCCAAACATCCCTGAAGTCAGTCATCATACAGCTTGTTGGGAAAATGTCTTCCGCCTCTGCGGCCAATGAGGTTCTCGTATCCTAAAAACTCGTTTTGTGACCACTTGAATTCGGGAAACAAAATATTTCTTCTGATATAAGACCTTCTCACTTTTTGGCACGTCAACATTTCCAGCAAGGACAACTACGTTATACAATCTAATTTATGGCATTTTTGTTTTAAGAGAGCAAAATAACTTTCTATTAAGTGGGCTTTCTTGTTATCTTTTCTTGGTTATTTTGTAAAAATGTAGGAAATTGTCAAGCAATTTCTTGTAGCAGGTGTCGTTTGAAGAAAGCTCACGTAACTGCACCTCTTAGGAATAAATGATATTTTAGAAACCGATAGTTGTTTTTCAAGTTGCAATAAAGTCAATTTCTCCCCGGAAGGGACAACTTGGCCTTTACAACTGACCCATATTTTGACATTCTTTATTTTAACCTTTCCGCTGCATAGGTTGACCAACAGCAAAAAAATAATCGGCGATGAAAAAGCTTGTTGACTAGTTTTCGCTCTAATGACAAGACCTTGTCCCCTAATCGGATAATAAGTCAATAAAGAATCCAGAAAAAAATCTTAATCGATTTAAAAGTGCCTTTACTGCAGATTATTTGAGTGACTAATGCGAGGTGAAAAGTATTAGGTGTACAAAATGAAACTCAGCCACAGGGTAAATTTGAATTTTGTAGATTTTAGCCGAGTTTCATTTTGTACACCTAGTAGTTCATTTTTTCAAAATTTTGAACATTTTAGGCGTTAAAGTCCATCAAAAGTTGAACTTCTCCGTGTAAGAAGGTTATTGAAGTATAACCATTAAGAAGGTTAATTTTTAAAGGCTTGTAAATCGTAAACCGTTACAGATATTGAAAAAATGCACTAAATAAAATCAGTTGGAAATTCAATTCTCTTTAATTTTTATTCTATTCATTTTTTCTCTAGGACGCACTGTTTTCAAGATAAATTTATTTTTAAAAAAATTATTTTCCGAAAATGGTGCATCCTAGAAAAAAAATAATTAAGTACAAATTGATAGAGAATTAAATTTCCTACAATTTTTATTTATCAGGTGTTCAAAACTCAGCCAGAGGGTAAATTTGAATTTTGTAGATTTTAGCCGAGTTACATTTTGTACACCTAATATATTGTTTGTAAACATTAGCCATAATGGACGAAAAGTACTAACATATTTCAAAATATCCATACTTTTTGCTATATTTGTCAATCATGACAGGACGTGTTTTATCCGGCTTTCTGCTTCCTTGAAGGTTCTGTCCTTATGCATACAGCAAACATCCTTTGGAGTAGCAAAATACGTCATACACTTCATTCCAAATGAGTTTTCATTGGACAATTGCTTAAAGCAAGGATTTTCTGCTGGTTCGGTCATCTGGAATAACGTTTTTCAAGGAGTCAATGGAAGTAGAACTTTTATGGAAGTTTTTATTGAAAACGCCACAAAATTCAATCGGAGGTATGTGTATAACATTCGAAGAATCCTGGAAATCGTTTGGTCCCTTAGAGACTGGAATCCACCTTCGGTTGACTTTCACTTCGGACGGGCCGAAGAAGTGGTAGCCCCCGCACGCTCGCCGCCGTTTCCCCTCCGGCAACGTTTCGTCACGCGCCACAAACCCTACAAGTCCGAAGGCTTTGAAATTTCTTCGGGGCCCGGGGTCACCTACGTCCGGCGATAGCCGAACAGAGAGAGAACTATTCATGGAAAGAAAAAATTACGTGTCTAGAGAAACGATTTTTTGATTATATACCATAACGAACTCACGTCTTTCTCGCACTTTGCTTAATTCACGGTATTTCTGTCGCTATCAATGGTAATATCTCATCTTCTATGCTACTACCATAACCGCCAGTGGCCTTTGAAGTCCTCATTCAACAGCTCATTTTTTGCTATGTTCCAACCACAGTTTGCGGTTTGAAACTCTTGGAGCAAGCGCAGAAGGAGTTGGAAAATGGCCATAGACTGGAAGAAAAAAGCTTGAGCCAAAACAGGTCCACCTCTCCATAGAGAAAATGTGGAAAGAAAGCAGATTTTGTAAGGCAGTAAGCTCGAGTTAACTAGTTCACCAAAGGTCACCATTGAACATTCACCCATCGCTTTAGCAACAGGGGCCTTTCGCTATATGAGCGGCAATTCTGAAATTCAGATCCTGAGCAGCGTCATTTCGCTGTAATGCCATCTCGAAGCTAAAGCAATATCACGCAAGTTTTAATAATAGCTTTGCTTCTACCGCAGTTACAAACCAGTTTGAAACTCCTGAAGCAGACGGATTAACACGACAACTTTGACCTCAGATGACTTAAGATTTGACGGACAAACGATGTGAACGACGAAGAGCAAAGCCTGCAGCCATCATTGAAAATGGTTTAGTCTTTTTGCTCTCCAAAAATCTTCAAATCCTCACCTTCCAGTCTTCACTTGAAGAAGGCTCTTTTTAGTGATGCGGCCATGAGCCCATGAAAAAAATAGATAAAAGATTTCGCAAAAAATAAAACTTCGCAATTTTTCTCTTTGTTATCGGCTATCGCTCGATATACAAAAGTGGCATCCCGAGGACTTTTTTCCCCGAGCCGGAATAAAAGTGAAAGTCGATCGTATTCCAAAGCGAGTTTTCGTAATTATTTATCCTTCAGGAATCCTTGAAAAACACTCAAAAAACGCCTCAATAAAAACGCGAAAGATAAGCGCCTTTTGTCATCTTGAGGTCGTTCCACCACACATATTTGCAAGTTCAAACAAGTTAGACATTTTGTTTTTCAAATTATTTTTATAAAAATAATACCTCAAATTATTTAATTATTAAACAAAATCTAGCATTTTTATCTCATCAGACTATTAGTGTATAAGACTTAAATTACTTTGATAGCTTTTACCTTGAAATAATTAGAATTCTGTTACGTTTATAACATGTCCTACAGGTTAGGAATGTTAGGTACGAAAAGAAGACTTTTTTAATTATTATAAAATCTAAAAATAATGGTGGCTTACCTGTTTCGAGAATTGAGGGTGTTTTTCATTTTTTGCTTTGTTTTGTTTTGCCGGCGGGTTGAAGACTGAGGGCCGCCCCCGTCGTTTACACGCGCCGAGGGGGTTGGTCGAGTGGGGATGGGAAAATCGTTAAAATATCAGCTGATTCCTGCATAGGGGATGCCAGTTACGTCATCGACAAAATTCGCTCAGATTGGTGAAACCCATTTTGGGGTAGAAGACATGATTAAGGACATTCTGGCTTTTTTTTTCTCCATTTTACATAATTGAAATCGCTGTTCTCGTGTGTTCGACCGGTTTCCGGCTTTCTTAATTTTTCGGTCAAGACCCAAGCATAATCGCTCCCCGCTTGCGTTACGTGAAAGTCCGATTTGGGCAGAAAAAAAGCTTAAAAAACTTCCAATTTAAAAAAATTAACTTAAAAAAAAAGAAAATTTCAACACTCCCAATTTTGTTAATGACGCTTCACTTTAAAAATGTTATTATCAGCACGAAAACACTTTCTTTTTTTTTTTCTTTTACTATAAATTTAATGTAGAGAAAAAAAATTGATATACTGAACTGTAAAAATGTAAAGTTTTTGGAGAAGCGCTTATTTAAATGAAACGATGGAAGAAAGCTCCTAAGTAGCCATTAGTTAAAGGAGAAATTCTTCTGATAAAAAATTCAAGGTCACGGAGTTTCTATGTTTTCCCATTCCCATTTTAGATTTTAAGATATATCCCAATTTTTCCCAAATTTACAAACTAGAAAATGAAGGGTCTTTTTGACCCCGATAAAAAGCTTCGAATGAAACATAAAAAGCATGTATTCTTCGTGAAATTGTCTGTAAAAAACGAATCTGCAATCAATATAGGGGTTCCCATTTAAGGAAGTTTTGCCCGTTTTTAAAGGGAAATCCGCGTTTTGGACGTTCTGCGCATGCGCAATTGAAAAACCCTTTTGAGACTCGTAATCTACGCTGAAAATTAAGGGGGGTTGTAGTTTAACTTTTTTGTCTCCGGATACGTGCAAGCGAAATAGCAAATTTAACTTTTTGGGGGGCGGCGGAACGCTGCTAAATATTAAGTGTACAAAATGAAACTCAGCCACAGGGTAAATTTGAATTTTGTAGATTTTAGCCGAGTTTCATTTTGTACACCTAGTAGTTCATTTTTTCAAAATTTTTAACATTTTAGGCGTTAAAGTCCATCAAAAGTTGACCTCCGTGTATGAAGGTTATTGAAGTATAACCTTCAAGAAGGTTAATTTTTAAAGGCTTGTAAATCGTAAACCGTTACAGATATTGAAAAAATGCACTAAATAAAATCTGTTGGAAATTTAATTCTCTTTAATTTTTATTCTATTCATTTTTTCCCTAGGACGCACTGTTTTCAAGATAAATTTATTTTTAAAAAATTATTTTCCGAAAATGGTGCATCCTAGAAAAAAATAATTATGTAAGTGCAAATTTATAGAGAATTAAATTTCCTACAATTTTATTACAATTTTAATACAAAAAAGTTGGAAACTAGACCCAAAATGAGGGGGTGTTACAATTTAACTTTTTTCTCTATCTTGATTCGTTTTCGAGTTTACTTGGTACACTTGTATGTTTCCACCCCGTATAATATATTTTTTCTCTTGTGAAACCTTGGCAGAGCTGTTTCTGTCGTACCCAAGAAGTTGAGGAATCACAGAAAAAAAAAGATAGAATGATTGTGCTTGAGGGAATTGCTTACCTGAAGATTTTGTTTTTGGGATACCCATTCATCATTTCTTCCTACAAGATATTGATTTACATTTAATTTTCAGCAATGAAGAGCCCAGTGGCGGATTTTTATTTTGGCAAATGCCTTTTCATAACAGGAGGTACGGGGCTTATGGGAAAAGTCCTCCTCGAAAAACTTCTCTATTCGTGCCCAGATGTCGACAAACTTTACATCCTACTTCGGCCCAAAAGAGGGAAAAGCGTCGAATCCAGACTTGAGGAAATGATCAAACTCCCTGTAAGCAAAATGATGGCCAGTTTTTGGGGAAGCTGACTTTTTTGAAAGCTTTTCAGCCGAATACGACGGGAATGTCCATCGCAATTGAGCAAACTGGTCGCTATTGCTGGTGACGTCGGGTCTGAAAATTTAGGAATAAGTCAGGCAGACGAAGATAAAATTGTAAATAACGTCAACATCGTCGTACACGGTGCTGCCTCCTTAAAATTGGACGCGAAACTAAAAGATGCCGTCAACATGAATACAGAAGGAACATTACGCGTCCTTGAACTCAGCAAAAAAATCAAAAATCTTGACGTAAGCCATACTTAGTAACTTCCTATAATTTATCTTTCTAATCAGATAATGATTCATTTGTCAACCGCTTTTTGCCATGGAGACATTGAGGTTATGGAAGAAAAGGCGTACAAGCCTCCTCACGACCCAAAAGACATCATCAGACTTACTCATTGGCTTGACGAATCAACTTTGGACAAAATCACACCAGAGTATAACCTTTAAAAAGTTGATGTAATATCATTATTGAATTTTTTTAGCATTTTAAACCCTCACCCCAACACATATACATATTCTAAAAGAATAGCGGAGGCGTTGGTGGATAGTTATTGGCCGGAAATTCCGGTATGCATTGTTCGACCGTCGATTGGTAATATTTCCCTTTTTCTTTTGTTGTTCGCGTAAATGGTTTTTTAGTGACGCCTGCTTGGAAGGAACCTGTGGACGGTTGGGTGGACAACCTGAACGGCCCGGTTGGTATTATAGTCGGAGGAGGTAAAGGCGTTATCCGCAGTATGCACTGCAATGCTGAATACAACGCAGAGGTCATACCCGTCGATATGGCCATCAGTGGTATCATCACCATTGCTCGAGACGTCATATCGCGGAAAGACAAGTGAGTTGTTGTAAGAAACTGCTGTCTTTCTATTTTTGGTTTTTTCAGATTGACTTCGACTCCTGTATACAATTTGACGCAAGGTGGCGCACGGCCGATGACATGGGGCGAAATCGTCGTTCGTGGTAAAGAATGCACCTGGAAGAACCCATTCGAATGGACCATTTGGTACCCGAACGGCAACATCTACAAATCGAAAGTCGCCCACACATTCAACGTCATCTTCTTCCATTGGCTCCCTGCCTACTTAATCGACTTCTTACTGTTAATATTTGGACAAAAAACATTGTAAGTCATACATCTTAACAATGTTGTCATATTTTTTTTTCAGTATGGTTCGTGTTATGAAGAAAATATGGATGGATTGGATGTCCTTCAGTACTTCACGACTCGTCAATGGAAATTCCAAATGATAACTTGATCAAAATGAGAGAAGCTCAGACTCCTGAAGACAAAAAAACGTTTAATTTGTACTTTGAGGAAGTCGATGTGGACACCTATATTACCAACTGCATCCTTGGAGCTAGAACGTACATACTAAAGGAAGATCCAAAATCTCTACCGAGATGCCGCAGAAATATCTTCTTTCTCTGGATTTTGGACAAACTCGTCTCCATACTTTTCTACGCTTTTGTCATCTACACCATCATCAGCTACTCACAAGTGACTAAATCTTTTCTCGACTATATCCTCGATCAGTTCACATCATTGCCTTTTTGAGAACAATCCCAAAAACGTCTAATTAACCATTTATATTTGTTTTTTTTTTAATTATTGTAATATGATTATGTAATATTAAACTTGAAAAGTGGCAACTGTGAAAAAATGTATAGATTTATTTTTGAATAATATAAAGTAATTATAAAATAAACATGAATAAATTTTGGGAATAAAATAATGTTATTCGGGAGGGAAGTGAACGACGGGAGGCTCGACGCCGCCGACGGCACCTTCTTCATTTTCGACCGTCTGCGGCGCTATTATCGGGTTTCCACCTGCGTCCAATTCGAGGACAGGATCGGCAGTCGCTTCCGCTAAATTCGTGACAGACTTTGATTTGACGCATTGGAAATCGACGTGGCGACTTTTCGCTTCTTCTTTTTCCCACGACATATGAATAAATGGACGCTGAACGTAATTGTAGATGACTTCAGCTCGTCCTCCTGGGCGTTTTTTGATCTTTTCTTTGTGCGTCGGGTACCCCTCGATTCCAAGGCGGATTTTCTTCAATCCTCTTTCCTTCATCACTTGTTTGGCAACATCTCTGTTCTCAATATACTTAAAAAATCGATACATGGCAGTACTATTTACAGCTAAAAAAATAAAAATTAAAAAAACATCAGAAAAAAAAAAGAAATTACTTTGAGAATATTCTTCTCCCATTTGAGGTGGATATTCTTCATCCCAGTCTACGGAGTCGTCGTCGAGTAAAACGACGATGTGGCATTCGCGGTCGCCTCTTTCAGCGGAGTTGACCATCAAAGGAAGAATAAGGTCTTCGAGGAAGACTTCGAATTGACATCGGGCACCTTCGTTGGAAAGCTCATGAAGAAGACCTCCTAGACGAAATAAAATAAATTTTTTTTTTGGCGTTTTCTTCACAAATACTCAATTTTTGAGTAGTTTTTTTTTTTTTTTTTTTTTTTTTTTTTTTTTTTTTTTTTTTTTTTTTAGTTTTGAGGAGGAAAAACAAAGCCCTTTTTACTGATCAATGGCCAAAAATACGAATCAGAGTTGGGCATAAATACGAATACAAACATATTCACTCGTTACAATTTTATGAATACAAATACAAATACATTCACATTTACAGGACGTCTTTCGTACTTCCTCAATAAATATTCGTATTTCCTCAGTAAATATGCGTATTAAAGAGAATATATTATTTCCTTTGTGAATACGCCTGTTTCAGAATAAATGTTCGTATTTCCTCGGTAAATATTAGTATTTTCTCAATAAATATTCGTACTTCATCAGTAAATACTCGTAAATATTTACTAAAGAAATACATATGTAATTGTACTAACGAAATACGAATATTTACTGAGAAAATACAATATTTAATGAGGAAATACGAATATTTACTGAGGAAATACGAATATTTACTGAGGAATACGAATATTCACCGAGGAAATACGAATATTCACTGGGGAATACAAGTATTTACTGAGGAAATACGAATATTTACTGATAAAATACATATGTATTTGTACCAAGGAAATACGAATATTTACAGATAAAATACAAGTATTTACTGAGGAAATACGAATATTTACTGAGGACATACGAATATTTACTGATAAAATACAAGTATTTACTCAGGAATACGAATATTTACTGAGGACATACGAATATTCATTGAGGAAATACGAATATTTACTAAGGAAATACGAATATTTACTGAGGAAATACGAATATTTACTGAGGAAATACGAATGTTTACTGATAAAATACAAGTATACTGAGGAAATACGAATATTTACTGAGGAAATACGAATATTTACTGAGGAAATACGAATATTTACTGAGGAAATACGAATATTACTGAGGAAATACGAATATTCACTGAGGAAATACGAATATTACTGAGGAAATACGAATATTCACTGAGGAAATACGAATATTTACTAAGGAAATACGAATATTTACTGATAAAATACATATGTATTTGTACCAAGGAAATACGAATATTTACTGAGGAAATACAAGTATTTACTGAGGAAATAAGAATATTTACTGATAAAATACAAGTATTTACTGATAAAATACAAGTATTTACTGAGGAAATACAAGTATTTACTGAGGAAATACGAATGTTTACTGATAAATACAAGTATATACTGAGGAAATACGAATATTTACTGAGGAAATACGAATATTTACTAAGGAAATACGAATATTTACTGATGAAATACAAGTATTTACTCAGGAAATACGAATATTTACTGAGGAAATACGAATATTTACTGATAAAATACAAGTATTTACTCAGGAAATACGAATATTTACTGAGGAAATACGAATATTTACTGAGGAAATACAAGTATTTACTCAGGAAATACGAATATTTACTGAGGAAATATGAACATTTATTCTGAAACGACCTTGAGACCATCGATATATTCGTATTAATCGAAATATGAATATCGCCCAAATCTGATTACCGAGGAAAAATCTCAGGAAAAGAAGAAAGATACTCACTTAAATTTTGGCATTTGACAGTATTACCATCGAAAGGTATTAGAAGGTAGTCGCATGCTTCGCGTAGCTCCTGGACAGGAACCGTAGGCGGGCATTTGATCAATTTCCCTTTATAATATTCTAAAATAAGGCGAAAAACGGAAGCTGATATCCCATCTGCGACTTCATATTCACCCCTTTCGTTGGGATGAGTGAACTCCAATCCTGAACTGAAACATTCTAAAGAGAAAAGTTTAAACACTTTTTTTTTAAATGATGAATTTATACCTTCCCAACATGGTGTTAGGGTGAGCGGTGAAAATGGCAGGGTCGACGATAAAACGGGTGTTGTCGACGACAAGCGTGACCCTCTCCTCACTCACGCTGCTCGAGCTAGGAGTCGATACGATTTGTTGGCTCATCGATTTAACGCTCAAATTATTCCTCGGGCGGTTTCTTGAGTTGTTGAGCTGTTTTGAAGAACTCGATTGACCTTTTTGGACAAGGCAAGGCTTCGGCTTCGACGATCCGCAGTAGCTCAGACGGTTTTTAAATACTCGTCTTCGATGGTCGTCTATCTCTTGATACTCTTCGGTATCGCTGCTTGTATCCCGGCCGTACAAAAAACGCTCTTTCGATCCACTCATGGCTTTTCTCAAACGGGAAACGATCACATTTTACGCTTTTCAAGGAGCTAGAACATTTAATAAAATTGGTAATTATTAGGTGTACAAAATGAAACTCAGCCACAGGGTAAATTTGAATTTTGTAGATTTTTGCCGATTTTGTACACCTAGTAGTTCATTTTTTCAAAATTTTGAACATTTTAGGCGTTAAAGTCCATCAAACTTGACCTTCTCCGTGTAAGAAGGTTATTAAAGTATAACCATTAAGAAGGTTAATTTTTAAAGGCTTGTAAATCGTAAACCGTTACAGATATTGAAAAAATGCACTAAATAAAATCTGTTGGAAATTTAATTCTCTTTAATTTTTATTCTATTCATTTTTTCTCTAGGATGCACCGTTTTCAAGATAAATTTATTTTAAAAAAAATTATTTTCCAATTTCAAGATTTTTAAGAGTTTTTCACAGTTTTTTTTTTTTAAAGAAAATGGCGTTTTCTGCCAAAATCAAGAAAAACCGCCTAAAATCCCCCAAAACCTGAAAAATTGTCAAAAACCGTGAAAAACTCTTAGAAATGTTGAATAAAATGGCGTTTTTTTTTGCCAAAAAGTCATGAAAAACCGCCTAAAAACCCCCCAAAAACCTTGAAAAATTGTCAAAACCCGTGAAAAACTCTTAAAAATCTTGGAAAAAAAATGGCGTTTTCTGCCAAAGTCAAGAAAAACCGCCAAAAACCTTGAAAATTGTCAAAACCGTGAAAAACTCTTAATAATCTTTTTAAGAAATGGCGTTTTTCTGCCAAAAAGGAAAAAAAACGCCTAAAAACCCCCAAAAACCTTGAAAAATTGTCAAAAACTGTGAAAAACTCTTAAAAATCTTGAAAAAAATGGCGTTTTTCTGCCAAAAAGTCAAGAAAAACCGCCTAAAAACCGCCAAAAACCTTGAAAATTGTCAAAAACCGTGAAAAACTCTTAAAAATCTTTTTTAAGAAAATGGCGTTTTTCTGCCAAAAGGAAAAAAAAAAAATCGCCTAAAAACCCCCAAAAACCTTGAAAATTGTCAAAAACTGTGAAAAACTCTTAAAAATCTTGAAAAAAAAAATGGCGTTTTTCTGCCAAAAAGTCAAGAAAAACCGCCTAAAACCGCCAAAAACCTTGAAAATTGTCAAAAACCGTGAAAAACTCTTAAAAATCTTTTTTAAGAAAATGGCGTTTTTCTGCCAAAAAGGAAAAAAAAACGCCTAAAAACCCCCAAAAACCTTGAAAATTGTCAAAAACTGTGAAAAACTCTTAAAAATCTTGAAAAAAAATGGCGTTTTTCTGCCAAAAAGTCAAGAAAAACCGCCTAAAAACCGCCAAAAACCTTGAAAATTGTCAAAAACCGTGAAAAACTCTTAAAAATCTTTTTTAAGAAAATGGCGTTTTTCTGCCAAAAAGGAAAAAAAAATCGCCTAAAAAACCCCCAAAAACCTTGAAAAATTGTCAAAAACTGTGAAAAACTCTTAAAAATCTTGAAAAAAAAAATGGCGTTTTTCTGCCAAAAAGTCAAGAAAAACCGCCTAAAAACCGCCAAAAACCTTGAAAATTGTCAAAAACCGTGAAAACTCTTAAAAATCTTTTTTAAGAAAATGGCGTTTTTCTGCCAAAAAGGAAAAAAAAAACGCCTAAAAACCCCAAAACCTTGAAAAATTGTCAAAAACTGTGAAAAACTCTTAAAATCTTGAAAAAAAATGGCGTTTTTCTGCCAAAAAGTCAAGAAAACCGCCTAAAAACCGCCAAAAACCTTGAAAATTGTCAAAAACCGTGAAAAACTCTTAATAATCTTTTTAAGAAAATGGCGTTTTTCTGCCAAAAAGGAAAAAAAAACGCCTAAAAACCCCCAAAAACCTTGAAAAATTGTCAAAAACTGTGAAAAACTCTTAAAAATCTTGAAAAAAAATGGCGTTTTTCTGCCAAAAGTCAAGAAAAACCGCCTAAAAACCGCCAAAACCTTGAAAATTGTCAAAAACCGTGAAAAACTTAAAATCTTTTTAAGAAAATGGCGTTTTTCTGCCAAAAAGGAAAAAAAAAAAAACGCCTAAAAACCCCAAAAACCTTGAAAAATTGTCAAAAACTGTGAAAAACTCTTAAAAATCTTGAAAACAAAAATGGAGTTTTTCTGCCAAAAAGTAAAAAAAAAAACCTTGAAAAATGGTCAAAACCGTGAAAAACTCTTAAAAATCTTGATAAAAAATGGCGTTTTTCTGCCAAAAGTCAAGAAAAAAACCCCAAAAATCTTGAAAAATGGTCAAAAAGTCTTAAAAATCTTTTTTAGGAAATGGCGTTTTTCTGCCAAAAAGTCAAGAAAAACCGCCTAAAAACCTTGAAAAATTGTCAAAAACCGTGAAAAAACTCTTAAAATATTGAAAAAAAAAAATGGCGTTTTCTGCCAAAGTCAAGAAAAAACCCAAAAACCTTGAAAAATGGTCAAAAACTCTTAAAAATCTTTTTTAGGAAAATGGGGTTATTCTGCCAAAAAGTCAAGAAAACCGCCCTAAAAACCCCCAAAAATTGAAAAATTGTCAAAAGCCGTGAAAAACTCTTAAAAATCTTGAAAAAAAATGGCGTTTTTCTGCCAAAAAGACAATAAAACCGCCTAAAACTCCGAAAAACCTGAAGGTTTTTGGGGGGTTTTAGGCGGTTTTTTTAATTTTTTTTTATTTTTATTTTTTACTTTTTGGCAAAAACCCCATTTTTTTCAAGATTTTTAAGAGTTTTTCACGCGGTTTTTGGGGTTTTTAGGCGGTTTTTTTTACTTTTTGGCAAAAAACGCCAATTTTATTTCCAAAAATGGGTGCATCCTAGAAAAAATAATTAAGTGCAAATTTATAGAGAATTAAATTTCCTACAAGTTTTATTTATTAGGTGTACAAATGAAACTCAGCCACAGGGTAAATTTGAATTTTGTACATTTTAGCCGAGTTTCATTTTGTACACCTAATAATTTCCTTTTTAACTTCCTTAAAGAAGTTATTGTGATACCCTCCGCGTCAGGTTTTTGGGGTGGGGTCTTCCAGACCCCGGAGGGTCAAATCGAATATTGATCTTTACCGATCTCAACTTTGTCTGTGGTGCCGTCCCATCCATTATACTTCCCCTCCTTAGTACTTCCTCCTCCGTTATACTTCCCCTTCCTTATATATACTTCCCCTCCTATTTCCACTTCTCTATAAGTAAGTTTTCGTTGGAAGCTCTTCAAACAAGTACTTTAATTTTAAGTATCAAGTTAGAAAACTTAAGTTTCTGCTTATTCAGGCCTTTAAAAATAATATTTCTCATTTATTCTTTAATAAAATTAAAAAATGTTAAAATTGTAAGTGGGCTAAATGTGAAAAATCTGCTGAACCAGATACAAAGAAGGGAAATCTAGGATATTTTCAGATGTTGGTTAACCTGCTAACCAGCTGCTCATCATAGATTACAATTATTAAGCACTAAATATAAAAAAATAAAGATTTTTTAAAAAATCAAGACTTACAAATTCCATAGTTACAGAAAAGAAACTTGCGAAATTTTTTACTTCCTAGAAGTTCAGTCTTTTTTTCCCTGGAGGTTAATTATGGTTAAAAATCATTTTGTCCAACATAATTTGGTAAGTGTTTAAAGGTTTCCCGTTGGCAACACTGTCTAGATTTGCAGACGGCAGACCTTGACGTCTCCTCTGTTGTCTAGTTCAGGTTTTCTCACTTTTTTTTATTATTATTTTTCTTCTTAAACTGTATAAAAGCGGGCGTTTTTATGAGAAATATTAGTTCCGGTTTTATTTTCCCGTTTGCCTTTTCCGCCGTCGAGTTTTCGAACTAAAACTTTCGAGAGGGGAAAAAAAAGGAATAAAAAAATCTCAATTGAGAAATCCGCCTTCAAATTTTAGGATTCCACTTCGCCATAAGGTGAGCATGGCAGTAATTAATTAATTAAAGAATTAATGACGTCATTTGTGTTGTTATTAATTAATAGCTATTTATTTAGTTACGTTATTTTTGGCCTTTTTAGTCTGGGTAAAAACTGCGTTCTAGACTCGGCGAATGTCGTCAATTTGCAAACTCGAGAAATTATTTCAAACTTTTGGAGGTATTTACCGTGATTCATGGGTTAATCATAATTTTTAAAGTTCGAGCCATTTTTTTGAGGGTTGGGAGTTTTTTAAGTTTGACCTTGGCCGAAATCTGATAATTTGGAGTGTGTTTTTGACGTATTACGACTTAAGGCGATGGACCTTTCTTTTAGAATCGAAAGATGGGTTTTTGTTAAATTTGGGTGGTCAAAAACAGGGACATCCAGCTGGGCGTAACAGAATAAACCCATGTTATGTAGCCATCCTTGCTTAGTAAGTCAGCTGGGTGTTATTTGTTGTGTCTCGAGAAGTTTGTCCTTGTTTTTGAAATATTGACCAGAGGATTAGATTTGGTCAATAGCATAGACAATCGCTTAAAAATGCATGATTGACCAGCTGAGTGCAAGAGTCACTTTATCTTAGTTTTGGCCGTTTTCTTTCTTTTATAATGCAGATAGGACCTATACTGACCAGCTGGGTGCAATAGAATTTAAAGATTGCTGTCATTCCTGACGGACCTTAAGTTAAGGCGGACGAGGGTGAAATAGACCAGCTGGGTGAAATGGAATTGAAAGATTGCTGACGTTCCTGATGGACCTTAAGTTAAGGCGGGCAAGCGTGAATAGACCAGCTGGAGAAACAGAATTGAAAGATTGCTGTCTTTGGTGGCGGACCTTAAGTAAGGCGGGCAAGGTGAAATAGACCAGCTGGGTGAAATGGAATTGAAAGATTGCTGACGTTTGGTGGCGGACCTTAAGTTAAGGCGGGCAAGGTGAAATAGACCAGCTGGGTGAAATGGAATTGAAAGATTGCTGACTTCCTGGGACTTAAGTTAAGGCGGGCAGGGTGAAATAGACCAGTGGGAGAAACAGAATTGAAAGATTGCTGTCGTTCCGGACCTTAAGTTAATGCGGGCGGTGAAATAGACCTGCTGGGTGAAACGAATTGAAAGACTGCTGTCTTTCCTGGCGACCTTAAGTTAAGGCGGGCCAGGGTGACCAGCTGGGAAAGAATTGAAAGATTGCTGTCGTTCCTAGAGGACCTTAACTTAAGGCGGTCAAGGGTGAAATAGACCAGGGGTGAAATAGAATTGAAAGACTGCTGTTAAAACTCTGAGTGGATTTCATTAGTCGAAATGATAGGATTACGGATCAAATAGGTTTATGAACATCCAGCTGGGCATAACAGAGTAGAGCTAGCTGCACATATCGGCTGGATGTAATAGAGTCAAACGATGTTAGATTATCAATCAGCTGGGTGTTATGGAAAGTATGTCCTTGTTTTGAACAACCAGCTGAATGAAATAGATTTAGACAACATTGGCCTTAACTAATGCATGACTGACAGGCCCGTTAAGTAATGGGCAAAAACTTAACCGCCCATTAAAAAATTTAACCGGCCCGTTAAGTGAAGGGCAAAAATTAACCCCCGTTAAGCGAAGGGCAAAAATTAACCGCTGTTAAGCGAAGGGCAAAACTTAACCACCTTTAAAAAATTAATCGGCTCATTAAGTAAAAGGCAAAAACTTAACCGCCTGTTAAAAAATTTAACCGGCCCGTTAAGTAAATGGCAAAAATTTAACCATATTTCAAAGAAAAATGGATTTAGAATGATACAAAGATGTTGTGGAAACGTTAGCCGAATGGTCGGCAAAATTGCAAGTCGTTACTCCAGCTTAAGTTGAGTTTAAGCCATTTTTCTTTGAAATATGGTTAAATTTTTGCCATTTACTTAACGGGCCGGTTAAATTTTTTAACAGGCGGTTAAGTTTTTGCCTTTTACTTAATGAGCCGTTAATTTTTTAACGGGCGGTTAAGTTTTGCCTTCTACTTAACAGGCCGGTTAAAACGACGTTTTTAAAAGAGCTTGAAATTCGAAATTTAATGGTTTTATAAATTTGTTTCAGGAAAAGAAGCGGTAATCCATCGAGGCAAGATGTTCCAGTCATCTCGGATTGTCAATGTGAATTTAAATATCACCTATCATTAAAAATTAATCCGTAATCCATTTTGTGTAAATTAACCGTTTAGTTAGAGAATTAACTTGGTAAGGTCGAAGGGGGCCTAAATAAAAGAAATAAGGGGCTGGCGATGAGCAGCAGCCACCGAACATATAGAAGGACATGTAACAATAATTTAAGCGTAGATAAGAGCGTTGATAAAAGCGTTGATAACGATGAAAGCCGAGGAGATTTCGGCTGTCGGTGGTCTCTATAAGCAATCGGACTAACTACAACCGAACTAAACTCCCTAGGGATTTTATAACTAGGTGAACTTTTTGTCATTACTTTTGTTTATTTAAATTTTTTTTTACTATTAAAAATTTTTTTTTTTTAGTGTTTTTACACCTAAAGAGTGTGCGCAGAAACCTTCTAAGTCACCGAGACCCGGATAGCTCCAAAACGGGGTCTAGCCTTGGACAGACTTCTTCAAAGGTTGTGAAGTGAGGAAAAATGGATGTTTTTTTTTTGGTTTTTTAGGTGTCGCTACCTAAAGTGACGGGTAGAGGGAGGCGAGGGGAATCCCCAGTTGGGACAGGAGGGGAAAAACGTTCTCCCCAACCTCCCAGTTCGCCTCTGAGTCGGGCCGAGTCGAAATCGAGAAGCCGACTCGAAAAAGACGAGGATCCTCCGCCTTCGGACGATGGCGTCGCCCACGAGTCGAAAACGGAAGAGCCCGAGATCACCGAAATCGACGGCGAGAAACTCGCTGAAGTCAAACCGCAGGAAGAAGACGAGGAGAAAGCGATCGGCGTGTCGCCCAAGGGCGATTTTTAAAATTTGAAGAAGAAATCGGTAGAGGTAGTTTTAAAACTGTATATAGAGGCTTAGACACAAACTGGCGTCGCCGTCGCATGGTGTGAACTACAGGTTTGTTTTCCTTTTTTTTTCTCCCCTAAAACTTTTTTTAGGATAAAAAATTAAACAAAAGTGAACGTCAACGATTTCGGGAAGAAGCGGAAATGTTGAAAGGCCTTCAACATCCGAACATCGTGCGATTCTACGATTATTGGGAATAGCGTTGACCAAGCGTAAATATATTGTACTCGTTACTGAGCTAATGACTTCAGGGACGCTTAAAACGTAATTTAATCTAAATATATTCTTATATTAATATATGTTTAGATATCTGCGCCGTTTTAAAAAGATTAACCCTAAAGTTCTCAAATCGTGGTGTCGCCAGATATTGAAAGGTTTACTTTTCCTGCATAGCCGCTCGCCTCCGATTATCCACCGTGATTTAAAATGCGATAACATTTTTATTACGGGGACCTCTGGGAGTGTTAAAATTGGAGATTTAGGTCTTGCGACGTTAAAAAATCGATCGTTTGCTAAATCGGTGATTGGGACGCCTGAATTTATGGCGCCTGAAATGTACGAGGAGCATTACGACGAAAATGTCGACGTTTACGCATTTGGAATGTGCATGCTTGAAATGGCAACATCCGAATATCCGTATTCGGAATGTTCCGGGCCCGCTCAAATTTATAAAAAAGTGATAAGCGTAAGTATTTTAAATATCTATAAACAAAAATGACTCTTCTGTTTATTTAGGGTATCAAACCGCAAAGTTTTGATAAAGTCGAGAATCCAGAGGTGAGGGATATTATAGAACAGTGTATACGATTGAAAAGAGAAGAAAGGCCAGAAATAAAAAACTGTTGAGTCACGAATTTTTCGCCGACGATTTAGGTTTTAAACTTGACCTCGTCTCAAGGTGAGTCTTTTTTCGTCTTTTTCGCGTGCTCATCCATTGATATTTTAGGGAAGAGGCTGTTGCTAACGTCAATTCAAAAGTCGAATTTCGCTTGAGGGTCTTAGATGCGAAAAAAAGAGTCAACAAATATAAAGAAAATGAAGCCATTCAGTTTGATTTTGACATCGAAACAGACAACGCTGAAGAAGTTTCCAAAGAAATGGTAAGTTCAAAAGACACTACCTATCTGAGAATCAGTGTTGGGCGTAATCGTAATCAGTAATCACGATTACGATTGTAATCGCAAGTTTCTTAATTATGATTGCAATTATAATCGAATTACGATTACAATCGCATTTGAATTTTTTTCTGCGATTACGATTACAATCGCATTCGTATTTTTTTCTGCGATTACAATTACAATCGCATTCGTATTTTTTTCTGCGATTACGATTACAATCGCATTCGTATTTTTTTTCTGCGATTACGATTACAATCGCATTCGTATTTTTTTCTGCGATTACGATTACAATCGCATTCGTATTTTTTTTCTGCGATTACAATTACAATCGCATTCGTATTTTTTTCTGCGATTACGATTGTAATTGCATTTTTTAACGATTACAACCGTAATTGTATTATTTTTTCTGCGATTACAATCGTAATTGTATTTTTTTTCTGCGATTACCATTATAATCGTATTTTTTTCTGCGATAATCGCATTTTTTTTTCATATACGAGCTGTAAACGCTAACGAAATACGATTACGCCCGTAATCGCATTTTTTTTCCAGCGATTACGGGATATCGCTGCCGAAAATACGATAGCCCGTAATCGCTGGAAAAAATATGCGATTACGATTGTAATCGCAGAAAAAAAATACGATTACGGTTTTAATGGTTAAAAAATGTGATTACAATCGTCATCGCAGAAAAAAATACGAATACGATTATCGTAATCGCAGAAAAAAAATACGAATACGATTATAATCGTAATCGCAGGAAAAATACGAATACGATTATAATCGTAATCACAGAAAAAATACGAATACGATTGTAATCGTAATCGGAATTACGATTATAATCGTAATCGTAACTATGAAACTTGCGATTACAATCGTAATCGCGATTACGATTACGCCCAACACTGCTACTTATCATAGTATTAGTCATTTTTATATTTAAAAACAATGTTCTATTTTAGGCTAAAAGTGGAATAATAAGTGACGAAGACGCTCGATCCGTAGAAAAGTTGCTTTTTCAGTATATAAAACTATTGAAAAAAGAAAGAGAAGATCGAAAACTTCAAAATAAAACATGTAAGATGGCTTTTGATATGTAGATGTTGATTTTGACCATATGTTTTTAGCGGAAGATGATGAAAATGGAAAACAAGGTATAGCTGAAGGAACTTATAGTTTGACTGAGCCAATAGCGATTCCTTCGGAAAGGGCTCAAGATGGATTGATGATGTCACCGTCGCAGCATGACACTTTTGAAACGTTGAGATCTTCAGGTGTGACTCCTCTTCTCGGTCAGCTTCCTCAAGAATCATTTTCATTGGATCAAGGTCTTATTCAACCAATGATGAATCAAGAAAATATCCAGGATGTTCAACGAACCGCTCAGTTTGAGAACATTCAAATTCAGCAAGTTCCCATTCATTATGATCTGATGAATGCACAGATGCCTCAAGTTCAATATGAGCAGCCTCCTCAATATGAATTACAACAACCCCAAATGAACTATCAGATTCAACCACAATTGCAGCAAATGCAGCCGATGCAGCATATACAGTATGAGAACCAAATGCCGCATGAAGTCCGCAGTATGTCGACTGTACAGGCGCCTCAAATGATCCATGAGCAGGTTAGAAGTATGTCGACTGTCATACCTCCTCAAATACAGCAGGAGCCGATGAGGAGTATGTCAACTGCACAGCCTCCCCAGCAAGAGATTATGATGATGCAGGAGATGCCTGTACAGCAGTTTTCAGACGTAAACATAAATCATGAAGTCAGAAGTTTACCGAATGTTCAAAACCCTCATTTGACCCAAGAGCACGTGAGGAGTTTGTCAACTGTCCAACCTCCTAATATTCAGCAGTTTTCCGAGCCTCAGCATCAGATGCAGCAGGGAGATTCAAGAAATATGACTTCCCAACCGATGATGACTCAAGAAGTAAGGAGTATGTCTAATGTGCAGCAACCGATTATTCAATCTGCTCACATTCAGGAACGTAGTATGTCCTCAGTGCAGCCACCTCAAGCATCTATCCAAGAACAGGTCAGAAGTTTATCGACAGTTCAACCTCCTAATATTCAACAGCTAAGTCAAGATGTCAGAAGTATGTCTTCTGTTCAGCCTCCTCAATTGACACAAGATTTGTCCTCTCAATCAAATATTCAGCAGATAAATGAACAAATGAGGATGTCAGGAAGTGTTCAACAGCCACAGATAACACAAGATCAAATTGCTACGTCTATGCAGCCTCAAATGCACCAAGAGCAAGTCCGCAGTATGTCGACAGTGCAGCCACCGATGATTCAACAGCCACAGATGGTTCAAGAACCTGTCCGTAGCATGTCGACAGTTCAGCCTCCGAATATTCAGCAGCCGTTGATGGCACAAGAAGTCAGAAGTATGCCCACAGTACAACCACCTTCAATGCAAGATCAAATGCGTAGTATGTCAACCGTTCAACCGAATATTCAATCTCACATGACTCATGAACAAATGTCTGCTGCTATGAGCATGCAACAAACACAAATGGTGCAGCAGCCTCAAGAACAAATGCGTAGTATGTCAACAGTGCAGCCACCACAGCTGCAGCAACCCCAAGAGCAAATGCGTAGTATGTCTACTGTGCAGCCTCCGATTCAGTCTCAGATGGCACCAGATCATATGTCAGCACATACTATGACTATTCAGCAACCTATGGCACAAGAAAGAAGTATGTCGACAGTTCATCCTCCATCGATGCAGCAACCTCAAGAGCAAATGCGTAGTATGTCCACTGTGCAACCACCAAACATTCAGAATCAGATGGCTCATGAGCAAATGTCAATGAGTATGCAGCAACCTCAAATACTGCAGGAGCGCAATATGTCTTCTGTGCAGCCTCAGGTTCAAGATCAGATGCATAGTATGCCTCCTGTGCAACCACCTACAAGCATTCAGTCTCAAATGACTCAAGATCATATAGCTGCACATGCTATGAATATTCAGCAACCTATGGCACAAGAGCGTAGTATGTCAACAGTGCAGCCACCACAGATGCAGCAACCCCAAGAGCAAATTCGTAGTATGTCTACTGTTCAGCCTCCTACAAGCATTCAGTCTCAAATGACCCAGGACCATTTATCTGCAGCACATACTATGAATGTTCAACAACCTCAAATGACACAAGAAAGGAGCATGTCCACTGTACAGCCTCCATCGATGCAGCAGCCTCAAGAGCAAATGCGCAGTATGTCTACTGTGCAGCCTCCTATTCATCAATCTCAGATGACCCAGGACCATTTATCTATGAATATTCAGCAACCTCAAATGGTACCAGAGCGAAATATGTCTGTACAGCCACCAAATATTCAGCAGTCTCAAATGTCTCAGGATTATATCGCATCACACACGATGAATATGCCTCAAATGACACAAGAGCCAATCCGTAGTATGTCAACAGTGACTCCTCCTATTCAGCAACAACTTACTCAGGAACACATGCGTAGTATGTCAACCGTTCAGCCTCCAACAAGCATTCAGCAACCTCTCCCAGAACAGATGATGGATCAAATGCATCGAATGTCAAACGTTCAATTCAGCAATCAGTTGCATATGCAGCAACCTGTTCAAATCCCTCAGATACAAAATCAACAAATACAAATGCAACAGATGCAACAGATGCAACAACCTATAATGACTCAACAATATGATACTCAAATGATTTCTCAGATACAGCAGCAAGTTTCACAACAGAATCAATTAAATGCGGATCTGCAACAGAGGATAAGTAATGATTCGCAGATTATATCGCAGTTGCAGCAGCAAGTTACGCATCAACAGCAGCTAATGTCGGCGGATATGCAGCAGTTGCAGCAGCAAGTTAATCAGCAACAGCAACAAATGACAGCGGATATGCAACAGAGGGTTTCTACCGTACAACCCCCTCAGCTGTATGAACTTCAGCAGCAGTTGCAGCAGCAATATCAAGACATGCAAAGGATCCCTCCTCCGAATTACGACCCATCTCCTCGATCAAGCACGATTCAACCACCGCAGATGCTTCAAGTACACCAGGAAGGTCTTCTCGAAGCTCCACGTGTTGAAAGCGGCGGAGTCTCTCCAATCATCACTCCTGATTATCAGAATTTATCTCTAAACACTTCCGAGTCTACAACGCCACAGAATGAATTACCGTCATTCCCGACTTACCAGATAGAACATGAAGTCAGACAAACGTTTCAGCCTCTACCGAATGAGCAAGTTCAGCAAATTAAAGCGGCCGCAGTCGCTCAGGCTAAAGGACAAAGAAGCATAAGCACTGTTGTCCCTCCGCAGCAGGCAGATTTCGATGTCAACCGAAGACATTCAGCAGAAGCGATCACGACAGAATCAAAATCTGACACTGTCGACACTCCCGAGGTCAGTTTATTTACAAAATTCGGTAATGTTCATGAAGAACATTATCGATATTTTGTAATTTAAATGTTTTCTTCATCTGTAGCCTAACGGCTCTGATTAAAATTGTTCTTGCAGATGTCAGAAGAAGCAAATGGTGCCACAACACAGGATGGGTGACTATCCTAACTTTTTTTCTTTTCTTTCTTTTAGGATGTTTATTTTGATTTTTATATTTTTATGTTTGCAATAATCTTTTTGTTTTTTTGTACAGAGAGAAAAAAGGACCAGTAAAAAGGCGTAGTCGGGCGAGCGGTCCGAAATTGACCGTTTTAACAGTCGAAGAGAAAACGTCGAATGTCAACTTGAAATGTACAAACAAAGGACGATTACATTTAAGTTTTCAATGGAGGATGTCATCCCGATTGAAATCTCAAATAATCTCGTAAGTTCTTAATAGATCAGTGTTTCTCAATCTCTTTTTGCCCTTTACTTAACGGGCCAGTTAACTTTTTAACGGGCGGTTAACTTTTCGCCCTTTTACTTAACGGGCCGATCAAATTTTTTATTGGGCGGTTAAGTTTTTGCCCTTTATTTAACGGGCCGGTTAATTTTTTTAACGGGTGGTTAACTTTTTGCCCTTTACTTAACGGGCTGGTTAACTTTTTGCCCTTTACTTAACGGGCCGATTAAATTTTTTAACGGGCGGTTAAGTTTTTACCTTTTACTCAACGGGCCGGTTAAAAGTTTTTAACGGGTGGTTAAGGTTTCACCCTTTACTAAATGGGCCGGTTAACTTTTTGCCCTTTACTTAACGGGCCAGTTAACTTTGTGACGGGCGGTTAACTTTTTGCCCTTTACTTAACGGGCTGGTTAAATTTTTTATTGGGCGGTTAAGTTTTTGCCCTTTATTTAACGGCTGGTTAATTTTTTTAATGGGTGGTTAACTTTTTGCCCTTTACTTAACGGGCTAGTTAACTTTGTGACGGGCGGTTAACTTTTTGCCCTTTACTTAACGGGCTGGTTAAATTTTTTATTGGGCGGTTAAGTTTTTGCCCTTTATTTAACGGGCCGGTTAATTTTTTTAACGGGTGGTTGACTTTTTGCCCTTTACTTAACGGGCTGGTTAACTTTTTGCCCTTTACTTAACGGGCCGGTTAACTTTTTACCCTTTACTTAACGGGCTGATTAAATTTTTTAACGGGCGGTTAAGTTTTTACCTTTTACTTTACAGGCCGGTTAAATTTTTTAACAGGGCGGTTAAGTTTTTGCCCTTTACTTAACGGGCCGGTTAACTTTTTGCCCTTTACTTAACGGGCCGATTAAATTTTTTAACGGGCGGTTAAGTTTTCACCTTTTACTTAACGGGCCGGTTAAATTTTTTAACAGGGCGGTTAAGTTTTTGCCCTTTACTTAACGGGCCGGTTAACTTTTTGTCCTTTACTTAACGGGCCGATTAAATTTTTTAACGGGCGGTTAAGTTTTTACCTTTTACTTAACGGGCCGGTTAAATTTTTTTAACAGGGCGGTTAAGTTTGTGCCCTTTACTTAACGAGCCGGTTAACTTTTTGCTCTTTACTTCACGGGCCGATTAAATTTTTTAACGGGCGGTTAAGTTTTTACCTTTTACTGTTTACAGGCCGGTTAAATTTTTTTAACAGGGCGGTTAAGTTTTTGCCCTTTACTTAACGGGCTGGTTAACTTTTTGCCCTTTACTTAAAGGGCCGGTTAACTTTTTGCCCTTTACTTAACGGGCCGGTTAACTTTTTGCCCTTTACTTAACGGGCCGATTAAATTTTTTAACGGGCGGTTAAGTTTTTACCTTTTACTGAACGGGCCGGTTAAATTTTTTTAACAGGGCGATTAAGTTTTTGCCCTTTACTTAACAGGCCGGTTAACTTTTTGCCCTTTACTTAACGGGCCGATTAAATTTTTTAACGGGCGGTTAAGTTTTTACCTTTTACTTAACGGGCCGGTTAAATTTTTTTAACAGGGCGGTTAAGTTTTTGCCCTTTACTTAACGGGCCGGTTAACTTTTTGCCCTTTACTTAATGGGCCGATCAAATTTTTTAAGGGGCGGTTAAGTTTTTACCTTTTACTCAATGGGCCGGTTAAATTTTTTTAACAGGGCGGTTAAGTTTTTGCCCTTTACTTAAAGGGCCGGTTAACTTTTTGCCCTTTACTTAACGGGCCGGTTAACTTTTTGCCCTTTACTTAACGGGCCGATTAAATTTTTTAACGGGCGGTTAAGTTTTTACCTTTTACTGAACGGGCCGGTTAAATTTTTTAACAGGGCGATTAAGTTTTTGCCCTTTACTTAACGGGCCGGTTAACTTTTTGCCCTTTACTTAACGGGCCGATTAAATTTTTTAACGGGCGGTTAAGTTTTTACCTTTTACTTAACGGGCCGGTTAAATTTTTTTAACAGGGCGGTTAAGTTTTTGCCCTTTACTTAACGGGCCGGTTAAGTTTGTGCCCTTTACTTAACAGGCCGGGCCGGTAACTTTTTGCCCTTTACTTAACGAGCCGATCAAATTTTTTAACGGGCGGTTAAGTTTTTACCTTTTACTTAACGGGCCGGTTAAATTTTTTTAACAGGGCGGTTAAGTTTTTGCCCTTTACTTAACGGGCCGGTTAACTTTTTGCCCTTTACTTCACGGGCCGATTAAATTTTTTAAGGGGCGGTTAAGTTTTTACCTTTTACTGTTTACAGGCCGGTTAAATTTTTTATTGGGCGGTTAAGTTTTTGCCCTTTATTTAACGGGCCGGTTAATTTTTTTAACGGGTGGTTAACTTTTTAACCGCCCCCGTTGAGAATCACTGATATGGATAAATAAATAAATAATTTTAGGTTGAAGCAAAGCATATAAGTACTTCTGAAGCGGAACTTGTTATCGAGCAGCTCAAAGAAGTGATTCGACAGCTGAAAGAGCAGCCGACGAAAATTCCAGTAATTGAGCCGCCTCCAAGTCCTGCCAGGAAGCCTCCCTCATCCAGGGTAAGCAACAAAAAACAAAAAAAACTTTTTTTTTCAACTCAACGAAATCCCATCGCGTTAAACGAAAAAACGAAAATAGAGGTATAAGATTAAGAATTATAGGTGCGGCATTGGTCGTTGACAAGGAACAGATCTCTTGTCACCCCGCACAGGCACTACAGATCGGTGAGTCGTCCAAAATTCGTGGATAAAAAATCGAAGAGAATAAAAAAAAAAGATGCTTTTTGACACGCTGCCTTGTCCCTCGCCTAGTAAATTTCTTGAAAACTTTCTAGTCCAGTGTACGCACTCGTAGTGGGAAAAGTGGGAAAATAGAAAGTAGTTTTTTTTTTCTTCTGCCGTAGTTTAAAGCCTGATAGAAACCATTTTTAGCTCAATTTTTGAGCCCTTTTTAACTATTCAGCCGCATTTTTAGGATTATTTTTGACCCTAAAATGTCACTCTATTAATAATTTTGTACCCTTTTCGCCCATATTGGACATTTGAAAACCTTGCTTAGCCCTAATTTGGCCAAAATTTTGTCGTTTGGGCCCCCCCCTCCCCACAATCTTAAGACCCTATTTTGAGCGAATTTGGCCCTTATTTTGACGAAAAATATCAGAGACCCACAAAAGCCCTTTTTTGCCAAAATTTTATCGTTTTCGACCTCTCCTCCCTCACAATCTTAAGCTACTATTTTTAGCGAATTTTGCCCTTATTTCTTCGAAAAACATCTGAGACCCACGAAAGCCCTTTTTTTGCCAAAATTCTGTCGTTTTGAACCCCCCTCACAATCTCAAGACCCTATTTTTAGCGAATTATGCCCAAATTTTGCCCTTATTTCCTTGAAAAACATCTGAGACCTACGAAAGCCCTTTTTTTGCCAAAATTTTGTCGTTTTCGAGCCCCCTTTACAATCTTAAGACTCTATTTTTAGCGAATTTTGCCCTTATTTCCTCGAAAAACATCTGAGACCCACGAAAGCCTTTTTTTGCCAAAATTCTGTCCTTTTGAACCCCCCTCACAATCTCAAGACCCTATTTTTAGCGAATTATGCCCAAATTTTGCCTTTATTTCCTTGAAAAACATCTGAGACCCACGAAAGCCCTTTTTTTGCCAAAATTTTATCGTTTTCGACCTCTCCTCCCTCACAATCTTAAGCTACTATTTTTAGCGAATTTTGCCCTTATATCCTCGAAAAACATCTGAGACCCACGAAAGCCCTTTTTTTGCCAAAATTCTGTCGTTTTGAACCCCCCTCACAATCTCAAGACCCTATTTTTAGCGAATTATGCCCAAATTTTGCCTTTATTTCCTTGAAAAACATCTTAGACCCACGAAAGCCCATTTTTTGCCAAAATTTGTCGTTTTCGAGCCCCCTTTACAATCTTAAGACTCTATTTTTAGCGAATTTTGCCCTTATTTCCTCGAAAAACATCCGAGACCCACAAAAGCCTTTTTTTAAACCAAAATTTTGCCATTTTGGACCCCCCTCACAATCTTAAGGTCCTATTTTTAGGCAATTTGGCCCTTATTTCCTCGAAAAACATCCGAGACCCACAAAAGCCTTTTTTTAAACCAAAATTTTGCCATTTTGGACCCCCCTCACAATCTTAAGGTCCTATTTTTAGGCAATTTGGCCCTTATTTCCCAGAAAAACATCTGAGACCCACGAAAGCCCTTTTTTTTTTTTTGCCAAAATTTTGTCGTTTTCGAGCCCCCTTTACAATCTAAGACTCTATTTTTAGCTAATTTGGCCCTAATTTTGACGAAAAACATCTGAGACCCATGAAAGCCCTTTTTTGCCAAAATTTTGTCGTTTTCGACCTCTCCCCCCTCACAATATTAAGCTCCTATTTTTAGCGAATTTTGCCCTTATTTCCTCGAAAAACATCTGAGACCCACGAAAGCCCTTTCTTTACCTAAATTTTGTCATTTTGGACCCCCCCCCCCACAATCTTAAGGCCCTATTTTAGCGAATTTTGCCCAAATTTGGCCCTTATTTTGCTGAAAAACATCTGAGACCCACGAAAGCCCTTTCTTTACCTAAATTTTGTCATTTTGGACCCCCCCACAATCTTAAGGCCCTATTTTCAGCAAATTTGGCCCTTGTTTCCACAAAAAACATCTTTGACCCACGAAAGCCCTTTTTTTGCCCAAATTTTGTAGTTTTCGAGCCCCTCTTACAATCTTAAGACTCTATTTTTAGCTAATTTTGCCCAAATTTGGCCCTTATTTTGCTGAAAAACATCTGAGACCCACAAAAGCCTTTTCTTTAACCAAAATTTTGTCGTTTTGGACTCCCCTCACAATTTTAAGACCCTATTTTCTGCGAATTTTCGCAAATTTGGCCCTTATTTTCATAAAAAACATCTGAGACCCACATAAGCCCTTTTTTTGCCAAAATTTATTCGTTTGGGCCTTCCCCCCTCCCCCAATCCTAAACCCCTATTTTCAGCAAATTTGGCCCTTGTTTTGACGAAAAACATCTGATACCCACGAAAGCCCTTTTTTTGCCAAAATTTTGTCATTTTGGACCCCCCTCACAATCTTACAATCCTTAAGACCCTATTTTTAGTGAATTTTGGAGAATTTTGACCCTTATTTCCACCAAAAAACATCTAAAACCCACAAAAGCTCTTTTTTTGGCTAATTTTTGTCGTTTTGCCCCCCCCCCCCCCATTCTAAACCCCTATTTTCAGCAAATTTTGCCCAAATTTCCACGAAAAAAATCTTTGACCCACAAAATCCCTTTTTTTTTACCAAAATTTTTGTCGTTTAGTACCCCCCTCACAATCTTAAGGCCCTATTTTCAGCGAATTTTGCCCTAATTTGGCCCTTATTTTGATATTAAACATCTGAAACCCACAAAAGCTATTTTTTTGGCAAATTTTTGTCGTTTTGGACCCCCCTCCCCCTCCAATCTTAAGCCCCTATTTTCAGCGAATTTGTCCCAAATTTCCACGAAAAACATCTTTGACCCACAAAAACCCATTTTTTTAACCAAAATTTTGTCGTTTTGAACCCTTCCACAATCTTAAGGCCCTATTTTCAGCGAATTTTGCCCAAATTTGGCCCTTATTTTCACAAAGAACATCTGAGACCCACATAAGCCCCTTTTTGCCAAAATTTTTTCGTTTTGGGCCTTCCCCCCCTCCCCCAATCCTAAGCCCCTATTTTCAGCAAATTTGGCCCTTATTTTGACGAAAAACATCCGATACCCACAAAAGCCTTTTTGCCAAAATTTTGTCATTTTGGACCCCCCTCACAATCTTAAGACCCTATTTTTAGTGAATTTTGCCCATATTTCACCCTTATTTCCACGAAAAACATCTGAGACCCACGAAAGCCCTTTTTTTGTCGTTTTGGACCCCCCTACCCCCAATCTTAAGCCCCTATTTTCAGCGAATTTGGCCCTTATTTTGTCAAAATATATCTGAGAAGGGCTGTTGCGACTCGTGGCCCTTTTTTGTCCAAAAGAACGGTATTCATGACAACAAAAAAAAAACCACTTTTCCCATTAAGTATTCAAAATGGTCGTTCTAAATAAAAAAAATGCTGAAGCTTTTGAGCCACGTGATTTTTTGATGTCCACGCCGTGGAGAAGAAATGCCTGATTTCACTTGGTTTTCAAGTGTGGTTTCTTACTTTCATACTCTACTATTTTCTGCACTTTATTATTTTCAATGAAGATTTCAAATAATGAAAAAAAAAACAGTAGTTATTCTAATCATTGTTGCCAACATCATCGCCAACACTACTGTCATTATTTTCATTATTTAGTTTTTATTTTTTCATAGCATGTTTAGCATGGTTTTTTTTTGTTATATGCATGCTTCTAATTTAGAATTTTATTTTTATAACATTTCATTCATAAAAATTTAATATCCGATGAAGTCTGGAGTGGAGGATGCATGAAATCATTCAAAAATTATTTTTTAAAACACAATTCACTTTTTCCGTTTCGTTTTAATCATAAGTTTCATTCCAGTCGAAATCGGGGCATGTTTTTTATTTTTAAGGGGGTTTTTTAAATTTTTTAAGTTAAAAGTTTTAACACTTTTAACAATTTTGGCGTGCGTGTGGTTTTTGCAGAAAGATGAAAGTCCACCATCAGAACTGGAAACGAACGTCTCACGCTCGAGTCCGAACGGTACCCCTGTATGTACACTTACTAACTCAAAAATTAACGTTTTTATTTTTTTTATCTAATATTTGTGTGCTTTTTGAGGATTAACTGTGGGGATTAATATCTGGTCGTTTTGTATTGTAGGAGTTTATGTGCCGAAAAATAAAATTTTCATGTTTAATTTTGTTCTCGTTAAAATAGTACAAGTCCCTTACCGTACGAACCGACCTTTTACCATGTTCAAAAAAGAAAAGGGAAAATCGGAGGTGAAAATTTCAATAAAAAAGTCTCTTTTTTCGCAAGGATTTGGCAAAAATTTCAAATTTTTTTTTATCTAGTGACTATTTGGGTTAAGTTTCTTGGGTAAAAAAAATCAGGAAGATTTTTAACTTGTCTTAAATAATGTCTTTTTTCTTTATTCCAGAAGACTGAAAAAACTTTACAATTTTTTATTTATGTCAAATCCTTCCTTCAGCATGTTTTTTTTAATTAATTGCTATGGTTTTTTATTTATTTTTTATGCTTGTGAATATATTTTTTTTTTTTTTTTGAAGAATGAACGAAATTTTGAGTAGCTTTTTTTCATTTTTAATTTTAACTACTCAAATTTTGGTTTCAGATGAGGAAAATTTCAAGATTTTTAGTCAGTCCAGTTGTTGAATCGGCTACAAAAGTAAGATTTTTTTGTTTTTTAGGGGTTTTAATTTTAATTTTTTATAGGTCGTAGCGCCCAAAGAAATAGCAGAAACTGTTGAAAAAACTGAGAGTCCACGTAAGTTTTTTTTTTAAGCTCAAATCCTGGAAACATGGGGAGTTTTTTTCTAAATTAATTTTAAAAATCTTTGACTTATATGGCTTCCTTAAAGAAGTTATTGTGATACCCTCCACGTGAGATTTTGGTGAAGGGACTTCCAGACAGTGTTGGGCGTAATCGTAATCGCAATTACGATTACGATTGTAATCGCTAGTTTCTTAATTACGATTGTAATCGCAAGTTTTTTAATTACGATTGTAATCGCAAGTTTCTTAATTACGATTATGATTGTAATCGTAAAACCTATGAATTTCGTGTTTTTTTCTGCGATTACGATTGTAATCGTAAAACCTATGAATTTTGTGTTTTTTTTTTCTGCGATTACGATTGTAATCGCATTTTTTTAACGATTACAACCGAAATCGTATTTTTTTTCTGTGATTACAATCGTAATTGTATTTTTTTTCTGCAATTACCATTATAATTTTTTTTTTTTTTTCGTTATCGCAGAAATCGCAGAAAAAAATACGAATACGATTGTAATCGTAATCTGAATTACGATTGTAATCGTAATCTGAATTACGATTGTAATCGCAAGTTTCTTAACTACGATTACGATTGTAATTGCAAGTTTCTTAACTACGATTACGATTGTAATCGCAAGTTTCTTAATTACGATTACGATTGTAATCGCAAGTTTCTTAATTACGATTACGATTGTAATCGTAAAACCTATGAATTTCGTGTTTTTTTCTGCGATTACGATTGTAATCGCATTTTTTTAACGATTACAACCGAAATCGAAATTTTTTTTCTGTGATTACAATCGTAATTGTATTTTGTTTCTGCGATTACCATTATAATCTTTTTTTTTTTTCGTTATCGCAGAAATCGCAGAAAAAAATACGAATACGATTGTAATCGTAATCTGAATTACGATTGTAAT
Organism: Orius insidiosus; assembly: GCA_014119065.1. NCBI lineage: Eukaryota > Metazoa > Arthropoda > Insecta > Hemiptera > Anthocoridae > Orius > Orius insidiosus. Next base: position 674,516 of record JACGAQ010000018.1, read on the forward strand.
CGTAATCTGAATTACGATTGTAATCGCAAGTTTCTTAATTACGATTACGATTGTAATCGCAAGTTTCTTAATTACGATTACGATTGTAATCGCAAGTTTCTTAATTACGATTACGATTGTAATCGCAAGTTTCTTAATTACGATTACGATTGTAATCGCAAGTTTCTTAATTACGATTACGATTGTAATCGCAAGTTTCTTAATTACGATTACGATTGTAATCGCAAGTTTCTTAATTACGATTACGATTGTAATCGCAAGTTTCTTAATTACGATTACGATTGTAATCGCAAGTTTCTTAATTACGATTACGATTGTAATCGCAAGTTTCTTAATTACGATTACGATTGTAATCGCAAGTTTCTTAATTACGATTACGATTGTAATCGCAAGTTTCTTAATTACGATTACGATTGTAATCGCAAGTTTCTTAATTACGATTACGATTGTAATCGCAAGTTTCTTAATTACGATTACGATTGTAATCGCAAGTTTCTTAATTACGATTACGATTGTAATCGCAAGTTTCTTAATTACGATTACGATTGTAATCGCAAGTTTCTTAATTACGATTACGATTGTAATCGCAAGTTTCTTAATTACGATTACGATTGTAATCGCAAGTTTCTTAATTACGATTACGATTGTAATCGCAAGTTTCTTAATTACGATTGTAATCGTAAAACCTGTGAATTTCGTGTTTTTTTTCTGCGATTACAATTGTAATCGCATTTTTTTAACGATTACAACCGAAATCGTATTTTTTTTCTGTGATTACAATCGTAATTGTATTTTTTTTCTGCGATTACCATTATAATCGTTTTTTTTTTCGTTATCGCAGAAATCGCAGAAAAAAATACGAATACGATTGTAATCGTAATCGGAATTACGATTACGATTATAATTATAATCGTATAATTATAATCGTAATCGTAATTAAGAAACTTGCGATTACAATCGTAATTGCGATTACAATTAAGCCCAACACTGCTTCAAACTAGAATTTTTGTTTGGAATTTTTTTAAACTCCCAATGTAATGGCATTGTGGCTAAATCCCCAGCCTGGGCTTATATTTTCCTCATCCATGATTTTAATTTTTTAGCTGTGGAAGAAAAAGAGACAAAAGATGTTGAGGCTGATCCAGAAGTCAATACTCATACCAAACTTTCGCATAATAATTCACTTGATGCTAAGTAAGTTTTAAAAAAGCCAAATTTTTTAAAAATATTATTTCTAAACATTTTTTTCTTCTTGTTTTTAAAACTATCAGACAAGGGGAAAATGAACAAAATAGGTAATTTATTTTGAAAAATATGATGTTTTAATCTAAAAATTTTTTTATCTGTGAGTCATTATATGATCTTGAATTTCACAGTTGCCCGGGTTCGATAGCGAATCTACAGCAGAAATTGGTTCAGCTGACTTGCCAGCCGAGTGAGCTTTCGCTGGGAGGTACTCCACCATCGCACCCAGCGACACCGCATGCCGCGCAAGCCACCTATGATACCTACATGCATACTTTACAGCAAAAATTGGCTTCTATTTCCATGTCTGGAAGTTACACACACGTAAGAAATCTTTTATGAATTTCAAAAATAAAAAATAAAAATTTATAGTCGTCACCGCAGAGCACAATTCACGGTCCGAGCGTTGGAGCTTTGAATGATATGGACTCCAATGATTCTGCTCCTACAATCATCATACCTGGTAAAAAAAATTATTTTAAACAATATTTTTCATCATTTATTAATTTTTTAGAAAATGAGATTAAAAGTGATGAAATGGCTATCGAAGGAAAATTACCTTTATCTGTAAGTTTTTTCAGAAATTTTTTTTTTATTGATGATTTTTGTTTTGTCAGAGTGTTCCAAGTTGTGTAGAATCAAGCGTTGGATCGCCGGTTTCGAAAGAAAGGAAGAATACGACGACGCATCTTCAAAACTTGGAGCAGGAACTGGCGAAACTTAGCAGCGGCTACAAAAGGGACGGCGGATCCTCCAGTTCTCAGGCTTCGCATCCGAGTGTAAAATAATTTTTAGACATTTTTGTGGTTTACTGTTTCTTTTTAGGAAGGAGATGGTGATGATAGTCATCCGCCTACGAGAAAAGTTTCCCGTTTTCAAGTCAGCTCAGTACCCGAAGTCGCTCCACCAGGTAATCCGCCAGTTTTCAACTTTTCAAAATTTTTTAACCTAAAATCCAGTAAAAGCAGTGTTTTTTGGGTAAAAGATCTAGGAAAACCCACAAAAATTTGATTTAAAGTGCGTTTTTTGGAAGAAAAAACTTGTAAAACGCAAGTTGGTGTGATTAAATGGTGTTTCTTGGGCAAAAGACCTTGAAAAACCTACAAAAATCTGATTTGAAGGGCGTTTTTTGGCAGAAAAACCTTGTAAAACGCAAGTTGGTGTGATTAAATGGTGTTTCTTGGACATAAGACCTTGAAAAACCTACAAAAATCTGATTTGAAGGGCGTTTTTTGGCAGAAAAACCTTGTAAAACGCAAGTTGGTGTGATTAAATGGTGTTTCTTGGGCAAAAGACCTTGAAAAACCTACAAAAATCTGATTTGAAGGGCGTTTTTTGGCAGAAAAACCTTGTAAAACGCAAGTTGGTGTGATTAAATGGTGTTTCTTGGACATAAGACCTTGAAAAACCTACAAAAATCTGATTTGAAGTGCGTTTTTTGGAAGAAAAAACTTGTAAAACGCAAGTTGGTGTGATTAAATGGTGTTTCTTGGGCAAAAGACCTTGAAAAACCTACAAAAATCTTATTTGAAGGGCGTTTTTCGGAAGAAAAACCTTGTAAAACGCACAATAGTCTGATTAAATGATGTTTCATGGGCAAAAGACCTTAGAAAACCCACAAAAATAGGATTTGAAGTTCGTTTTATAATGAAAATCCTTGTGTAAGGAACAATTGTCTGATAAGCTGGTGTTTCTTGAACAAAACACCTTGGAAAACCCACAAAATTTCGATTTAAATGGCGGTTTTTGGCAAACAAACGCACAATAGTTTGATTAAATGGCGTTTATTTGACCGAAATCCATCAAAAACTCTTTTTTGACGGAAAAAATTATGGGAAACACCCAAAAATCTTGTAAAAAGGGTTGAAAGCTTTCTTGAAAGGTGTTAAAAACGCCTAAAAATCGGTGTTGGGCATAATCGTAATCGCAATTACGATTACGATTGTAATCGCAAGTTTCTTAATTACGATTACAATTATAATCGTAATCCTAATTCCGATTACGATTACAATCGCATTCGTATTTTTTTTCTGCGATTGCAATCGTAATAGTATTTTTTTCTGCGATTACAATCGCATTCGTATTTTTTTTCTGCGATTGCAATCGTAATTGTATTTTTTTCTGCGATTACCATTATCATCGTATTTTTTTTTCTGCGATTACTGTTATAATCGTATTTTTTTCTGCGATTACAGTCGTAATCGTATTTTTTTTTCTGCGATAATCGCATTTTTTTTCAGCGATTACGGGCGTAATTGTATTTTCGTTAGCGTTTATGGCTCGTATTATGACATCAGGTAATCTCAGTAAAAATGTCATATACGAGCCGTAAACGCTAACGAAAATACGATTACGCCCTTAATCGCTGGAAAAAAATACGATTACCATTGTAATCGCAAAACAAAATGCTATTACAATTGTAATCGCAGAAAAAAAATGCTATTACGGTTGTAATCGCAGAAAAAAATACGATTATAATGGTAATCACAGAAAAAAAAATACAAATACGATTGTAATCGAAAAACAAATGCGATAATTGTAATCGCAGAAAAAATACGAGTACGATTGTAATCATAATCAAGAAACTTGCGATTACAATCGTAATCGTAAATGCGATTACGATTACGCCCAACACTGCAAAAAATTTATTTTAAAGGTTTTTATTCATGCTTATTTTTTTTAGATCCTGCACCTCCTGGACTCCTTAAAACTGCAACCCGACGTACCACAACTATCGCCATTCCTACTTACATAACCGTAAGTTAAATTTACACCAAAATTTCGGTGTTGAGACTTTTGCATGATTTTTTTTTCTTCTAAATTTGATTTTAAAAAATACTCAAAATGCCAGCATTTTGACTATTTTTTTGTAGATTTTTTTTAAAATATCACTTTTTTTTCTATGCTTGAGCTTTTTGAAAAATTGTAAATTTAGAAGTTGTATGAGAGAAGGTAAATTGTTTAAAAACGCTTTGTGGTTTGTTTTTTGTGTGTATATAAAAATGAAAAGCAAATCTGAAGGCGTTTAAATTGAAATAATAAAAAGGAAGACGGATTACGGCGTTGGCCGAGCGATGGGAATATATCGAATAGGACGATGGCGAAGAGGCTGGAAGCCGTTTTCGGTACGGACAAGTCGAAAAGTCAAAAGGGCGAAAAGCGGCAGCCGAGGACGCTCGGATACGGTGAGATTCCGACGCGTAAACTCTCCCCGTGCACGCCCCCGTATACTCCGTGGTTCATCAAAAAAAAGGAGGTAAAAAAACCCTTTTGATTTTTCTTTTCTCACCACCGACCTCAAAAAACGTAGGTTACCAAGACTAACATCGGGGTTTAGTCAAGGGTCTTTTTTAATTCCAAATAGACTCAAATTTCTAGTACATCCTGTATAAAAAACCACATATTTTAACTCCCAGGTAAGTCGTAGATGCATGGGCTTTTGTATAGATTTTCGCCTTTTTGTTGGGTTATTTTTTTTCCTTCTAACATTTCCTATTTTTATATTTTCATCAATTAATTTTTTGTTTTTAATTTCAGGAAAACGAAGATTATACTGGAGTCAGAAATGATGAATTACGAAATTTACTTTTGAGACAGAAAAAGGAATTGCAAGAACTTCAGGAGAGGCATAAAGAAGAACTTGCGGCGCTTTGTCGACATTTGGATGTCGTACTTGAACAATCAGGTAAAATTCTGAGGACTTTCTTAAGGAACCCTTTTCTTAAGGTTTTCTTGAAAGTCTTCCTCTTAAGTTTATAAACCTCCCTTGAAGTTGTCAAAAGTTTTTCTATTTTCCTACCTTTTCCCTCCATTTTTTCAAGGAAGCTATTGAGGCGCCTTGAGCATTCCTCGAACTGAGGATTCTCGTTGGCTGCATAAAAGGATTCCTTCGGATTTCCCTCCATTATTTCTAGGTGGACCTTAAGGAGTCCTTGAACTGAGGGCTCTCATTGGCTGAATAAAAGGAATCCTTCTGATTTCCCTCCATTTTTTCAAGGAAGCTATTGAGGCGCCTTGAGCATTCCTCGAACTGAGGATTCTCGTTGGCTGCGTAAAAGGATTCCTTCGGATTTCCCTCCATTATTTCAAGGTGGACCTTAAGGAGTCCTTGAACTGAGGGCTCTCATTGGCTGAATAAAAGGAATCCTTCCGATTTCCCTCCATTTTTTCAAGGAAGCTATTGAGGCGCCTTGAGCATTCCTCAAACTGAGGATTCTCGTTGGCTGAATAAAAGGATTCCTTCGGATTTCCCTCCATTATTTCAAGGTGGACCTTAAGGAGTCCTTGAAATGAGGGCTCTCATTGGCTGAATAATAGGAATCCTTCCGTTTTCCCTCCATTTTTTCAAGGAAGCTATTGAGGCACCTTGAGTATTCCTCGAACTGAGGATTCTCGTTGTCTGAATAAAAGGATTCCTTCAGATTTCCCTCCATTTTTTTCAAGGTAGCTATTGAAGAGTCCTCAAACTGAGGGCTCTCATTGGCTAATTAAAAGGAATCCTTTCCCTCCATTTTTTTTTCAAGGAAGCACTTTAAGGAGTCCTTGAACTACGGGCTCTCATTGGCTAAATAAAAGGATTCCTTCGGATTTCCCTCCATTTTTTTCAAGGTTGCTATTGAAGAGTCCTCAAACTGAGGGCTCTCATTGGCTAATTAAAAGGAATCCTTTCCCTCCATTTTTTTTTCAAGGAAGCAGTTTAAGGAGTCCTTGAACTACGGGCTCTCATTGGCTAAATAAAAGGATTCCTTCGGATTTCCCTCCATTTTTTTCAAGGTTGCTATTGAAGAGTCCTCAAACTGAGGGCTGTCATTGGCCGAATAAAAGGAACCCTTCTGATTTCCCTCCATTAGTTCAAGGTGGGCCTTAAGGAGTCCTTGAACTGAGGGCTCTCATTGGCTAATTAAAAGGAATCCTTTCCCTCCATTTTTTTTTCAAGGAAGCACTTTAAGGAGTCCTTGAACTGAGGGCTCTCATTGGCTGAATAATAGGAATCCTTCCGTTTTCCCTCCATTTTTTCAAGGAAGCTATTGAGGCGCCTTGAGTATTCCTCGTACCGAGGATTCTCGTTGGCTGAATAAAAGGATTCCTTCCGATTTCCCTCCATTTTTTTCCAAAGTAGCTATTGAAGAATCTTCAAACTGAGGGCTCTCATTGGCTAATTAAAAGGAATCCTTTTCCTCCATCTTTTTTTCAAGGAAGCACTTTAAGGAGTCCTTGAACTGAGGGCTCTCATTGGCTGAATAAAAGGAATCCTTCCGTTTTCCCTCCATTTTTCAAGGAAGCTATTGAGGCGCCTTGAGTATTCCTCGTACCGAGGATTCTCGTTGGCTGAATAAAGGATTCCTTCCGATTTCCCTCCATTTTTTTCCAAAGTAGCTATTGAAGAATCTTCAAACTGAGGGCTCTCATTGGCTAATTAAAAGGAATCCTTTCCCTCCATTTTTTTTTTTTCAAGGAAGCGCTTTAAGGAGTCCTTGAACTGAGGGCTCTCATTGGCTGAATTAAAGGAATCCTTCCGATTTCCCTCCGTTTTTTCAAGGTTGAACTGAGGTGCCCTAAGGAGTCCTTAAGCTGAGGGCCCTCATTGGCAGATAATCCTTGATTTTCACTTAAACTTTTCACTTAAAAAGCGTACAACAACAAAAAAACTATTTTGCAGGACACGGAAGTATCGAAGGCTACTCGACAGCTCCCCAGTCGCCGGACCAGCTTAGCTCCCGCGTAACTTCACCTTCGCCCTCGATGGACACCTTTAAAAAATCAGACGAAAATAACGCCTAGTCTTCTCTACTAAAAACCCTTTATCTATTTTTAACTGTTATCCCTGCTCTTTTATAGTTGCTCAGAACCCTTTATATTGTTATAAATAATATATTTATTTAATTAATAAAAAAAATTGTGAAATTTCTCATTCCTCTCGTTTAGATTTAATTTATTTTAATAAAGAGAGGTTTAATGAGCTTATATATTTATTTAATCATTTTTAACATGATTTAGAAAAAAAAATAAAGCCTAGATTCTTACGCTTGTACTTTGCCTAGTCCATCTTTAACATTTTTTTTTGTTTGTGGGGGAGGGGGGTTAGGGGATTTTTCCTCAAGTTTTTCCTTCTCAGCAGGACCTGAAAGGAAAAGCCAGGAATAAAAAGAATCCAATTTTTTTAAAATATAATATTGTTGAAGACTGAGAAGATTTGAATGGGAAGGTCTCTTTTTTAGTGAACTTTGTAAACTTGACTATGAAATTTAAAATTTTCAAACTTTTTTTTTTTGCAAGAATTTTCTGTATAAACCATTTAAAAAAGTAAATTCTCGAAAGATATGTGTATTATTATTTTAGGCTTTAATTTGCTGCATTATTTAATTTTTTTTTTTCGTTTACTGTAACGTTTACTGTTTATTGATTTAATAAAATTTAATTTAAACACAAGTTTTTTTTTAATGAATATAATTTCTGCCCTGGAAGTTTTTCAACCCAATTGTTATCAGGAATAAAAAGCAGGCATAAAAGTTTCCTTGTTCTTTTAACGGAGAATCCACCATTTTATCCAGATTTTTTTTTTTTTTTTTTTTTTTTTTTTTTTTTTTTTTTTTTTTTTTTTTTTTTTTAAAAACCTCGTTTTTACAGGTTTTTGTAATAGGAAAACCCCATTTTCACAAGTTTATAAATAGGAAAACTCCATTTCACCAGTTTTTGTAATAGGAAAACCTCATGTTTACAGGTTTTTGTAATAGGAAAACCCCATTTTCACAAGTTTATAAATAGGAAAACTCCATTTTCACCAGTTTTTGTAATAGGAAAACCTCATTTTACAGGTTTTTGTAATAGGAAAACCCCATTTTCACAAGTTTATAAATAGGAAAACTCCATTTTCACCAGTTTTTGTAATAGGAAAACCCCGTTTTTACAAGTTTATAAATAGGAAAACTCCATTTTCACCAGTTTTTGTAATAGGAAAACCCCATTTCTAAAGGTTTTTATAGTAGGAAAACCCCATTTTTACAGGAATTTGTAATAGGAAAATCCCATTTTCACCAGTTTTTTGCAATAGGAAAACCCCATTTTTACGACAAAACGGATAAATTTCAGTTTTTGGCAATAACTCGACAACTATTCGTCCTAGCGAAAAAATGACTTATTTCAAAATTAATCAAAATTAAGTTTTCTTTAAAAAAGTCAAATAACATTTTTGGCTAAGAGGAATATTTTAGGAGATATTGGGACAAAACGGATAAATTTTAGTTTTTGGCAATATCTCGACAACTATTCGTCCTAGCGAAAAAATGACTAATTTCAAAATTAATCAAAATTTAATTTTCTTTAAAAAAGTCAAATAACATTTTTGGCTAGAAGGAATAGTTTAGGAGATATTGGGACCAAACGGGGGAATTTCCGTTTTTGGCAATATCTCGACAACTATTCGTCCTAGCGAAAAATGACTAATTTCAAAATTAATCAAAATTAAGTTTTCTTTAAAAAAGTCAAATAACATTTTGGCTAGGTGGAATAGTTCAGGAGATATTGGGACCAAACGGGGAAATTTCCGTTTTTGGCAATATCTCGACAACTATACGTCCTAGCGAAAAAATGACTTATTTCAAAATAAATCAAAATTTAATTTTATTTAAAAAAGTCAAATAACATTTTTGGCTAGGAGGAATAGCTTAGGAGATATTAGGACAAAATGAGGAAATTTCAGTTTTTGGCAATATCTCGACAACTATTCGTCCTCGCGAAAAAATGACTTATTTCAAAATTATTCAAAATTTAATTTTCTTTAAAAAAGTCAAATAACATTTTTGGCTAGGTGGAATAGTTCAGGAAATATTGGGACCAAACGGGGAAATTTCCGTTTTTGGCAATAACTCGAAAACTATTCTTCCTAGCGAAAAAATGACTTATTTCAAAATTAATCAAAATTAAATTTTCTTTAAAAAAGTCAAATAACATTTTTGGCTAGGTGGAATAGTTCAGGAAATATTGGGACCAAACGGGGAAATTTCCGTTTTTGGCAATATCTCGACAACTATTCGTCCTCGCGAAAAAATGACTTATTTCAAAATTATTCAAAATTTAATTTACTTTAAAAAAGTCAAATAACATTTTTGGCTAGGAGGAATATTTTAGGAGATATTGGGACAAAACGGGGGAATTTCAGTTTTTGGCAATAACTCGAAAACTATTCTTCCTAGCGAAAAAATGACTTATTTCAAAATTAATCAAAATTAAATTTTCTTTAAAAAAGTCAAATAACATTTTTGGCTAGGTGGAATAGTTCAGGAAATATTGGGACCAAACGGGGAAATTTCCGTTTTTGGCAATATCTCGACAACTATACGTCCTAGCGAAAAAATGACTTATTTCAAAATAAATCAAAATTTAATTTTATTTAAAAAAGTCAAATAACATTTTTGGCTAGGAGGAATAGCTTAGGAGATATTAGGACAAAATGAGGAAATTTTAGTTTTTGGCAATATCTCGACAACTATTCGTCCTCGCGAAAAAATGACTTATTTCAAAATTATTCAAAATTTAATTTTCTTTAAAAAAGTCAAATAACATTTTTGGCTAGGTGGAATAGTTTAGGAGATATTGGGACCAAACGGGGAAATTTCAGTTTTTGGCAATATCTCGACAACTATTCGTCCTCGCGAAAAAATGACTTATTTCAAAATTATTCAAAATTTAATTTACTTTAAAAAAGTCAAATAACATTTTTGGCTAGGAGGAATAGTTTAGGAGATATTGGGACCAAACGGGGAAATTTCAGTTTTTGGCAATATCTCGACAACTATTCGTCCTCGCGAAAAAATGACTTATTTCAAAATTATTCAAAATTTAATTTACTTTAAAAAAGTCAAATAACATTTTTAGCTAGGAGGAATAGTTTAGGAGATATTAGGACAAAATGAGGAAATTTCAGTTTTTGGCATTATCTCCACAACTATTCGTCCTAGCGAAAAAATGACTTATATCAAAATTTAATTTTCTTTAAAAAAGTCAAATAACATTTTTGGCTAGGTGGAATAGTTCAGGAGATATTGGGACCAAACGGGGAATTTCCGTTTTTGGCAATATCTCGACAACTATTCATCCTAGCGAAAAAATGACTTATTTCAAAATTAACCAAAATTAAATTTACTTTAAAAAAGTCAAATAACATTTTTGGCTAGGTGGAATAGTTTAGGAGATATTAAGACAAAACGGATAAATTTCAGTTTTTGGCAATAACTCGAAAACTATTCTTCCTAGCGAAAAAATTACTTATTTCAAAATTAATCAAAATTAAATTTTCTTTAAAAAAGTCAAATAACATTTTTGGCTACATAGAATATTTTAGGAGATATTGGGACAAAATGGATAAATTTTAGTTTTTGGCAATAACTCTACTACTATTCGTCCTAGCGAAAAAATGGCTCATTTCAAAATTAATCAAAATTTAATTTACTTTAAAAAAGTCACATAATATTATTGGCTAGGAGGAATAGTTTAGGAGATATTGAGACAAAACAAATAAATTTCCATTTTTGGCAATAACTCGACAACTATTCGTCCTAGCGAAAAAATAACTTATTTCAAAATTAATCAAAATTTAATTTTCTCTAAAAAAGTCAAATAACATTTTTGGCTAGGAGGAATAGTTTAGGAAATATTGGGACCAAACGGGGAAATTTCCGTTTTTGGCAATATCTCCACAACTATTCTTCCTAGCGAAAAAATGACTTATTTCAAAATTAATCAAAATTAAATTTACTTGAAAAAAGTCAAATAACATTTTTGGCTAGGAGGAATAGTTTAGGAAATATTACTTAAAATGGGGAAATTTTCCGTTTTTGGCAATATCTCCACAACTATTCTTCCTAGCGAAAAAATGACTTATTTCAAAATTAACCAAAATTAAATTTACTTTAAAAAAGTCAAATAACATTTTTGGCTAGGTGGAATAGTTTAGGAGATATTAAGACAAAACGGATAAATTTCAGTTTTTGGCAATAACTCGAAAACTATTCTTCCTAGCGAAAAAATTACTTATTTCAAAATTAATCAAAATTAAATTTTCTTTAAAAAAGTCAAATAACATTTTTGGCTACATAGAATATTTAGGAGATATTGGGACAAAATGGATAAATTTTAGTTTTTGGCAATAACTCTACTACTATTCGTCCTAGCGAAAAAATGGCTCATTTCAAAATTAATCAAAATTTAATTTACTTTAAAAAAGTCACATAATATTATTGGCTAGGAGGAATAGTTTAGGAGATATTGAGACAAAACAAATAAATTTCCATTTTTGGCAATAACTCGACAACTATTCGTCCTAGCGAAAAAATAACTTATTTCAAAATTAATCAAAATTTAATTTTCTCTAAAAAAGTCAAATAACATTTTTGGCTAGGAGGAATAGTTTAGGAATATTGGGACCAAACGGGGAAATTTCCGTTTTTGGCAATATCTCGACAACTATTCGTCCTAGCGAAAAAATAACTTATTTCAAAATTAATCAAAATTTAACTTTCTTTAAAAAAGTCAAATAACATTTTTGGCTAGGAGGAATAGTTTAGGAGATATTGGGACCAAACGGGGAAATTTCAGTTATTGGCAATAACTCGAAAACTATTCTTCCTACCGAAAAAATGACTTATTTCAAAATTAATCGAAATTTAATTTACTTTAAAAAAGTCCAATAACATTTTTGGCTAGGAGGAATAGTTTAAGAGATATTGGGACAAAACGGATAAATTTCAGTTTTTGGCAATAACTCGACAACTATTCGTCCTAGCGAAAAAATGATTTATTTCAAAATTAATCAAAATTTAACTTTCTTTAAAAAAGTCAAATAACATTTTTGGCTAGGAGGAATAGTTTAGGAGATATTGGGGCCAAACGGGTAAATTTCCGTTTTTGGCAATAACTCGATAACTATTCGTCCTAGCGAAAAAATGACTTATTTCAAAATTAATCAAAATTTAATTTTCTCTAAAAAAGTCAAATAACATTTTTGGCTAGGAGGAATAGTTTAGGAAATATTGGGACCAAACGGGGAAATTTCCGTTTTTGGCAATATCTCGACAACTATTCGTCCTAGCGAAAAAATAACTTATTTCAAAATTAATCAAAATTTAACTTTCTTTAAAAAAGTCAAATAAATTTTGGCTAGGTGGAATAGTTCAGGAGATATTGGGACCAAACGGGGAAATTTCCGTTTTTGGCAATAACTCGATAACTATTCGTCCTAGCGAAAAAATGACTTATTTCAAAATTAATCAAAATTTAATTTTATTTAAAAAAGTCAAATAACTTTTTTAGCTAGGAGGAATAGTTTAGGAGGTATTAGGACAAAATGAGGAAATTTTCCGTTTTTGGCAATATCTCGACAACTATTCGTCCTAGCGAAAAAATAACTTATTTCAAAATTATTCAAAATTTAATTTTCTTTAAAAAAGTCAAATAACATTTTTGGCTAGGTGGAATAGTTTAGGAGATATTGGGACCAAACGGGGAAATTTCCGTTTTTGGCAATATCTCGACAACTATTCGTCCTAGCGAAAAAATGACTTTTTTTCAAAATTAATCAAAATTTAACTTTCTTTAAAAAAGTCAAATAACATTTTTGGCTAGGAGGAATAGTTTAGGAGATATTGGGACCAAACGGGGAAATTTCAGTTATTGGCAATAACTCGAAAACTATTCTTCCTACCGAAAAAATGACTTATTTCAAAATTAATCGAAATTTAATTTACTTTAAAAAAGTCCAATAACATTTTTAGCTAGGAGGAATAGTTTAGGAGATATTAGGACAAAATGAGGAAATTTCAGTTTTTGGCATTATCTCCACAACTATTCGTCCTAGCGAAAAAATGACTTATATCAAAATTTAATTTTCTTTAAAAAAGTCAAATAACATTTTTGGCTAGGTGGAATAGTTCAGGAGATATTGGGACCAAACGGGGAAATTTCCGTTTTTGGCAATAACTCGATAACTATTCGCCCTAGCGAAAAAATGACTTATTTCAAAATTAGTCAAAATTTAATTTTCTTTAAAAAAGTCAAATGACATTTTGGCTAGGAGGAATAGTTTAAGAGATATTGGGACAAAACGGATAAATTTCAGTTTTTGGCAATAACTCGACAACTATTCGTCCAAGCGAAAAAATGATTTATTTCAAAATTAATCAAAATTTAACTTTCTTTAAAAAAGTCAAATAACATTTTTGGCTAGGAGGAATAGTTTAGGAGATATTGGGGCCAAACGGGTAAATTTCCGTTTTTGGCAATATCTCGACAACTATTCGTCCTAGCGAAAAAACGACTTATTTCAAAATTAATCAAAATTTAATTTACTTTAAAAAAGTCTAATAACATTTTTAGCTAGGAGGAATAGCTCAGGAGATATTGGGACCAAACGGGGAAATTTCTGTTTTTGGCAATATCTCGACAATTATTCGTCCTAGCAATAAAATGACTTATTTCAAAATTAATCAAAATTTAATTTTATTTAAAAAAGTCAAATAACATTTTTGGCTAGGAGGAATAGTTTAGGAGATATTGGGACAAAACTGGAATTTATTCATTATTTGGCAATAACTCGAAAACCATTGGTTTCTAGAGAAAAAATGAATAAGATTAATATTAAACAAAATAAAGTTTTCTGTTAAAAATTCAAATACTGTTTTACCCTAGAATGAATAGTTTAGGAAATATTTAGACGTTTAGGGTATTTTAAACAAAAAACCTTGAAAAAAGCGTGAAAAGGTTTGACTTTGCGCTGTTTCAGGAAGCCCAAGATAACCACAATGTTGCCTTCCACCACGTGAAATTTCTTTAAAATCCAAATTTAAAAATGAAAATACTTTAAAAATGCTACAAACTCCTATTCATGAATGGTTCGTGGGAGCTGATATCGTCGAAGGGCAATTCGACGATGCAGAAACTGAGTAAGTTCTCATTTTTTCTTCATTTTCTTTCATTTTATATTTCAGCATTTCCAACGGATTGAGCAAATTGAATGTCAACCCAGAGAAATCAGAAAATGAATACACCGATTCGTCCGACATCGATTATTCAGATGATGATTACTATGGTAAACTCATTTTTGTGATTTTGTATTCATATTTGGTTTTTTAGATTTTGAGGATGATAAGAGAGGCTTGTCAGTTCGGGTGAGAGGTCAAAATGCTCAAAATCCTTCTGAGAAGATCTCAACGTTTCAGCCGAGCGATAAAATGTTCAAAAAGTTCTCTAACAAAATTAATGTTGAGAAATACGATGGTCCTGCACTTCCTGGAAAAGCGGCTAATGCTTTGATTGAAGCGAATAGAAGGAATGACGCTGAGCGGATTAAAAGCAAAGATAAGACAGATAGAGCGACCGCTGAGCAAGTTATGGACCCACGTACTCGTATAATTCTTTTTAAACTTCTCAACCGTAATTTTATGTCTGAAATCAACGGTTGTATCTCAACTGGGAAAGAAGCCAACGTTTATCATGCTACTTCTAAAGAGAAAGATCTGGCGATAAAAGTTTATAAGACGAGCATCCTCGTTTTTAAAGACCGCGATCGCTACATGGGCGGCGAACATCGCTTTCGTCACGGCTACTGTCGACACAACCCTCGAAAAATGGTCAGACTTTGGGCAGAAAAAGAAATGCGAAATTTAGTCAGGATGAAAAACGCAGGTTTAAATGTTCCTGAACCCATCCTTCTGAGATCGCACGTCCTTATAATGAGTTTCCTCGGCAAAGATGGATGGCCTGCCCCAAAACTTAAGGTATAACAACATTTTTGGTACATTTCCTAAATTTAAATTTTTAAGGACGTCGAACTTTCGACATCTAAGGCTTGCAAACTATACAGAGATATCGTCACAATGATGTGGATGATGTACAATAAATGTAAACTCGTTCATGCGGATTTGAGCGAATTCAACTTGTTGTAAGTCTATTTCAGATTTACTTGTCAAAAACTCCTAAAAATCCTGTAAAATAGAGGTTTCTATGGTGAAAAAATCGCAAAAATAGGTTTTCCCTCTCTATTAACCGAAATAATTACTGAAAATCCTGTAAAAATGTGTTTTCTTTGCCATATAAACCTGGGAAAACTTCTGAAAATCTCGTTTTGAATAGAGTTTCGCCAAAAAAAAAACTAGAAAATTTTCGAAAATCCTTCAAAGTTAAGGTTTCTTTGCTAATTAAGTGATAAAAACTCCGAAAAGTATTTCAAAAATGTGTATTCGCTAAAAACCAGGGAAAACTGGTGAAAATGGGCTAAAACCTGGGGAAACTCGTGAAAATGGGCTAAAAACCTGGGGAAACTCGTGAAAATGGGGTTTTCCTGTCCAAAAACTTGAAAAAACTCGTAAAAAAGGGGTTTTCCTGTCTAAAAATCTGGGAAAACTTGTGAAAATGGGGTTTTTCTGTCTATAAATTTGGAAAAACTTGTGAAAATGGGGTTTTCCTCTCTAAAAACCTGGAAAACTCGTGAAAAAGGGGTTTTTCTGATTAAAAACCTGGGGAAACTGGTGAAAATAGGGGTTTTCTGTCTAAAAACTTGGTAAAACTCGTGAAAATGGGGTTTTTCTGTCTAAAAACCTGGACTCGTGAAAATGGGGTTTTTCTGTCTAAAAACTTGGGAAAACTCGTGTAAATGGGGTTTTCCCGTCTAAAAACCTGGAAAAACTCGTAAAAATGGGGTTTTTCTGTCTAAAAACTTGGGAAAACTCGTGTAAATGGGGTTTTTCTGTCTATAAACTTAGAAAAACTTGTGAAAATGGGGTTTTCCTGTCTAAAAACCTGGAAAAAATTCGTGAAAGTGGGGTTTTTCTGTCTAAAAACCTGGGGAAACTCGTGAAAATGGGGTTTTTCTGTCTATATACTTGGAAAAACTTGTAAAAATGGGGGTTTCCTGTCTTAAAACCTGGGCAAACTCCTGAAAATGGGGTTTTTCTGTCTAAAAACCTGGGCAAACTCGTGAAAATGGGGTTTTTCTGTCTAAAAACCTGGGAAAACTCGTAATAATGGGGTTTTCCTGTCTATAAACCTGGAAAAACTCGTGAAAATGGGGTTTTCCTGTCTAAAAACCTGGGAAAACTCGTAATAATGGGGTTTTCCTATCTATAAACCTGGAAAAACTCGTGAAAATGGGGTTTTTCTGTCTAAAAACCTGGGCAAACTCGTGAAAATGGGGTTTTTCTGTCTAAAAACCTGGGGAAACTCGTAAAAATGGGGTTTTCCTGTCTAAAAACCTGGGAAAACTCGTAATAATGGGGTTTTCCTGTCCATAAACCTGGAAAAACTCGTGAAAATGGGGTTTTTCTGTCTAAAAACCTGGGGACACTCGTAAAAATGGGGTTTTTCTGCCTAACAACCGTGAAAATCGTGTAAAATTAGGGTTTCTCAGCTAATTAACTGATGAAAACTCCCTTTAAAATTTCAAAAATGGATTTTTGCTCTCTAATAACGAAGAAAACTCCCGCAAATCCACTAGAAATGTGGTTTCTTTGCCTAAAACCTGGGAAAACTTCTGAAAATCTTGTATGAAGGCGGTTCTGTGTGTCGAGAGAGGATGTGTTGGAGATGCGTGTGCGGGATGCTGGAACGCAAACTGTCGAGCTGTGACGTGAGTGTCGCAGATGTCGAGAAGTTTGTTCCGAGGTTGAAGTTCCACCAATTCAGCGGGTGAGGAGGTGCGGAACTGCTGACGTCGTTGATAGATCAAGGCTGGAAGCTATTCTCGTTCTGTATTTGTATGTTGAGAGGGTCACGTTTTCTGTCTACCTAACCCTGGGAACCCCTTTAATCAATTTAATTAATTTAAAACAAACATTTAATTTATTATGGTGTTAGTGGCTGTATTTATGATGTAGTTGGTTTCTGGGTGTGCAGCCAAAGAAAATACAATTTGTATTCAATTATTTAATTCGCCGACGTTTCGAGACATTTAGTCCCTTTCTCAAGACGCTACAACAAGACATATTGATAAGTTACAATTTAGAGCACATGGGACTAACACTTACTTGACGTAAAAAAGAGTGATACAATGAGTCGAGTTCGAGATAATATAAAATAGTCGTAAATATTGAGATGATTGTCCTTTTTTTATATACAAATCTGGCATAAGAAGGGTTCTTTTAATGCTTTTTTAAAAAACAAAATGCACATGGACAATGACTAGAAAAATTGCGAGAGAGGTATGACGAGAATCTTGTCCGGTAGGGGATCAAGGTTTCTTTTAAATTCATGATGCCTCAATGAGAGAGTCGATTTCAGGTGTGACGTCACGTTGACGTATAGAGTCCATGATGATTGGATTGTAACAACGGCTCAAACCATCCGTATCCGACTTTTTATTAATGGAATTCTTATCTTTTTTAATGTGAATCGCCTCCCAGAATTTTCTTCGATGGCGGTTTTTCTCTTTTTAAGAATCTCTACTAAATCATCGATTCGACTGGGATAATGTAGAGATTCTTAAAAAAGAGAAAAACCGCCATCGAAGAAAATTCTGGGAGGCGATTCACATTAAAAAAGATAAGAATTCCATTAATAAAAAGTCGGATACGGATGGTTTGAGCCGTTGTTACAATCCAATCATCATGGACTCTATACGTCAACGTGACGTCACACCTGAAATCGACTCTCTCATTGAGGCATCATGAATTTAAAAGAAACCTTGATCCCCTACCGGACAAGATTCTCGTCATACCTCTCTCGCAATTTTTCTAGTCATTGTCCATGTGCATTTTGTTTTTTAAAAAAGCATTAAAAGAACCCTTCTTATGCCAGATTTGTATATAAAAAAAGGACAATCATCTCAATATTTACGACTATTTTATATTATCTCGAACTCGACTCATTGTATCACTCTTTTTTACGTCAAGTAAGTGTTAGTCCCATGTGCTCTAAATTGTAACTTATCAATATGTCTTGTTGTAGCGTCTTGAGAAAGGGACTAAATGTCTCGAAACGTCGGCGAATTAAATAATTGAATACAAATTGTATTTTCTTTGGCTGCACACCCAGAAACCAACTACATTTAATTTATTATTATGTTTTTAAAGGTACCATGAGGGTCAAATATACATCATAGATGTTTCGCAGTCCGTTGAACCAGATCATCCTCATTCTTTCGACTTTCTAAGAAAAGACTGTGCCAACATAAATGGTATACAAAATTTACTGGTGGCAGAGATATAAAATTTTTTTAAAAGATTTTTTCAGGAAGAAAGAAGTCGCCACGATGAGTTTGAAGCAGCTTTTTGATTTTATAACGGATTTTAATATGACGGAGGATAAAATTGAAGAGTTTTTAGACCGTATGTCAGAAGAGGCTTCGAAAAAAGGCGGCCCGACGACGGAAGATATCGCTGACGACGAAGTCTTCAAACAATCGTTTATACCGAAGAATTTGAATCAAGTCGTTGATTTCGAACGTGATATTAACACAGTGAAGGCCGGCCTTGACGACCCCGACAGAATCACATATCAGAAAATCGTTGGACTCGACAAAGATCTGAAACCCGTTCAGGATTCAGATTCCAACGAAACCGAAACCGAATTCGAAGAAGACAAATCGAAATTCGTCGACTCCTCTCGCCCACGTGACGAATCTCCAGACAGCAAAAAGGTTTTTTCAAACATCCTACCTCATTTTCTAATCTTTTTTTTTTAGATTCGAAAGAAATCCGTCAAAGAAGCCCAGGCTGAAAAGCGAAAAGTTAAAATTAAAAAACATATTAAAAAGAAAAAAACAAAGGCTAAGTAATATTTTTTTAATTTTCTTTTCGACTTGACCGGCTCGACATGGACTTTACATCAAATTTTATTTTAATACAAAAGTGTTTATTTTTATTTTAAAACAGGGTTTTTATTTATACAAATTTATTTGAAAATAAACAATATACCTGTTAATTTATTTCTTTTAAAATTTTAATTTTAAAACAATAGGTATGCTGTCTGTAATAAAATCATTATGTAGGACCCAACTGCCGCCATAATCTAAAAAAATAATAAAAATAAAAATTAGAAGGTGAAAAGACATTTTTGAAAAGAAATTACCGTCAGGAAAAGTTTGTTGTCTAATCTGACTAAACCGAAACTTGAAAACTCAAGGAGCCTCCTTTGACGCAAAAATAATTCAACGGCTTCCTGAAAAACAAAATTTCTTTTGTAACTGGAACACCCTGTATAGTGGTTTCTCCAGGGAAATATACAGGGTGTCAGGAAACATATGGCATACGTCTGGGTCAAAAGTGGGGAAACTGGTGAAAATGGGGTTTTTCTGTCTGAAAAGATGGGGAAACTCGTGAAAATATGGTTTTTCTGTCTAAAAACCTGGGCAAACTGGTGAAAAAGGGGTTTTTCTTTCTCTAAACCTGGAAAAACTCGTGAAAATAGAGTTTTCTGTCTAAAAACGTGGGAAAACTCGTGGAAATCGGGATTTTCTGTCTGAAAACCTGGGGAAACTCGTGAAAATTTTTTTTTTTGTCTAAAAACCTGGAGAAACTCGTGAAAATATGGTTTTTCTGTCTAAAATCCTGGGCAAACTGGTGAAAAAGGGGTTTTTCTGACTAAAAACTTGGGGAAACTCGTGAAAATGTTTCTTTTTTGTCTAAAAACCTGGGAAAACTCGAGAAAATGGGGTTTTTCTGTCTAAAAACGTGGGAAAACTCATGAAAATCTGGTGTTTAAACGTGGGGAAACTCGTGAAAATGTTTTTTTTTGTCTAAAAACCTGGGGAAACTCGTGAAAATATGGTTTTCCTGTCTAAAAACCTGGGCAAACTGGTGAAAAAGGGGTTTCTCTTTCTCTAAACCTGGGAAAACTCGTGAAAATAGAGTTTTTCTGTTTAAAAACGTGGGAAAACTCGTGGAAATCGGGTTTTTCTGTCTAAAACCTGGGGAAACTCGTGAAAATCGGGTTTTTCTGTCTGAAAACTTTAGGAAACTTGTGAAAATGGGGTTTCCCTGTCTAAAAACCTGGGCAAACTCGTGAAAATGGGGTTTTTCTGATTAAATACCTGGGAAAACTCGTGAAAATGGGGTTTTTCTTTCTAAAACCTGGGGAAACTCGTGAAAATCGGGTTTTTCTGTCTAAAAACTTCTGAAAATGGGGTTTCCCTGTCTAAAAACCTGGGCAAACTCGTGAAAATGGGGTTTTTCTGAATAAAAACCTGGGAAAACTCGTGAAAATGGTTTTTTTTTGTCTAGAAACCTGAAAAAACTCGTGAAAATGTTTTTTTTTTGTCTAAAAACCTGGGAAAACTCGTGAAAATGGGATTTTTCTGTCTAAAAATCTGGGAAAACTCGTGAAAATGGGGTTTTCTGTCTAAAAACTTGGGGAAAACTCGTGAAAATTCTTTCTGAAAACCTGGGAAAACTTGTGAAGATGGTTTTTTTTTTTTTGGTTTGCTCTAAAACTTCCAGACGACAATAATAATAGTGAATCATCGGAAACATCTCATTTTTTAAAAACGCTATAATGCTAAAAATTATTGAGAGGACGCCCATGTATTCATATTCATAATTCTATTTATTCATATTCACCCAACTTCAAAATTAACATTTCGTTTACTTACATCGCTGACCAACTGATTTGAAAGATCACTCATCGTCTTCACATACAAATTCATATTAAATTTTTTCACCTAAACAGAAAATTAAATAAAGAAATATTTTCAAAACTCACTTGTTTTGTGGCCAAATTAAATTTAGACAGAAAATCTTTAAGTATCAGAGACCACACAGAACCCAGGAAGAACCATCGGAAGAAAAATAAAAAATTTGCTCCTCTGACGCCTAATTTCATCAAATAATAAATACAAAAAAATATATAAAAATGTAAAAGAGTGTTTATAAAAATGACGGAAATTAAAATAAATATTTTGATCGAATATGCTCGGTTAATTCGCTCGGAAATGTCGATTAGATAGTCCTGCTTCAAAAAAACCCTTTTAAGTTTCTCCATCGCCTTTTTTTCATACACACTCATCCAAATTATATTAAAATTCAAAATTAAATTTTTAAAATGAACATTTACGATATCCAAATATAAAAATGTTTCATCAATCATAAATTTTATAATATAAGTCCATAAAGAAAAAATAATATAAAGAGATCTATCGGTTTGTTCGAATTTCGAGTAGTCATAAATTCCTATAATTTGTGTAAAAATTAGCATAAATAATATAAAATAAGATTTTTTAATTTTTAAACTTATCTGTATGTTTTTCATCATTTTGGAAATTTCTTTTATTTTTTGAAGGCTGAAGAGGTCGACGAAAAATAATATGGTTACAAAAAATAATGTCGTATAATGGATATAAGAGAAGATTTTATAAATGCCGACGGTTTTTAAATAAATATTGAAAAATTTCAAATAATGTTGGATATTAAAATAGATCAAAATGAGTAAAAATATGAATGAACTGAGAAATGATTTGAGATGAAGTTTTCCATTTTTGAAATAATTAAAGCCTACTGAACGTTTTAAAAATACAAATATTTTACCGCAGTAAGTCATTTTGTTAAAATTTATTGTTTTATTCTTTTCTAATGGATCAATTAAAAATTATTGATTGGTGAAGGTGGGTACTTAAGAGCGACAAGATCTAGTGGCAAAAGCATTTCCACTTCTCAAAAAGAAGTTATTGTTATACCCTATGGAAGTATAACGGAGGGGAAGTATAACGGTGGGGGAAGTATAAAGGAGGGCAAAAAATGTTCAAATAAGTCATTTTTTCGCTAGGACGAATAGTTGTGGAGATAATGCCAAAAACTGAAATTTCCTCATTTTGTCCTAATATCTCCTAAACTATTCCTCCTAGCCAAAAATGTTATTTGACTTTTTTAAAGTAAATTTAATTTTGATTAATTTTGAAATAAGTCATTTTTTCGCTAGGAAGAATAGTTGTGGAGATATTGCCAAAAACGGAAAATTTCCCCATTTTAAGTAATATTTCCTAAACTATTCCTCCTAGCCAAAAATGGTATTTGACTTTTTTCAAGTAAATTTAATTTTGATTAATTTTGAAATAAGTCATTTTTTCGCTAGGACGAATAGTTATCGAGTTATTGCCAAAAACGGAAAATTTCCCCATTTTAAGTAATATTTCCTAAACTATTCCTCCTAGCCAAAAATGTTATTTGACTTTTTTCAAGTAAATTTAATTTTGATTAATTTTGAAAAAAGTCATTTTTTCGCTAGGACGAATAGTTATCGAGTTATTGCCAAAAATCGACAAAAAATTCGCCATTGCGATGCTAGGGCCCACCCCACCATTTTCCTCCCTACTCTTTCAATCGCTGATTTTTGTCCACTACGCACGTGGCGTTCGTTGACTGATAACAGTGATAACACCGGTGTTTTATCTAATTACATATTATGGAAGTTCAAAAAGATTATTTTGAAAGTTATGGAGATCTCGAAGTGCACAGAATAATGCTTAAAGATGAGCCTAGATGTATGGCGTATGGTAAATCGATTTTATCCAATGAGAAACTTATAAAAGACAAAGTTGTTATGGATGTCGGAGCTGGGACGGGAATTTTGTCTTTATTCTGTGCGAAAGCTGGTGCGAAACGTGTTTATGCGGTCGAAGGCTCCAAAGAAATGGTGGAAGTTATGAAGAAAGTTATCGCAGAAAACGGCTGCGATATTGTCGTCGTTGAAGGCGATGTCGAAGATATCGAATTGGATGTCAAAGTCGACATTTTGGTTTCCGAATGGATGGGGTTTACGTTACTTCATGAAGGGATGCTCTCGAGCATTTTGGTCGCACGCGATCGCTTTTTAAAAGAAGATGGACTTCTTTTGCCTGATTCTTGTCGTCTCAACATTTCGCTTTGTAAAACACCGAGTCTTTTCGACGACTACGAAAATTTCAAGTGGGTCAACATGGGCCACTTTGGTCGCGAGTGGCGCTCTATTTTCGACGGAAAACCCGAAATTTACACCTTAAAAAAATCAGATTCTATCATCTCAAATACAGAGACTATTCTCTCTTTCGACATAAAAAAATTCAACCAAAAGACTTAGAAATAATTAAAAAACACATTCACCTTAAAGTCGCAGAAGAGACTTTCTGCGACGCTTTATGTTTATGGTTCGAAGTTACACTTTTCGATCAAATTTTATCGACAAGTCCTCATCAACCGGAGACACATTGGAAGCAAACTTTGATCGTCCTCCCTGAAAGGTTGAACGTAAGAAAAGGAAATTCTGTCGACTTCGAATTTACTATGGAACAAGAGAAAAAACGAAGATACATAATCAATGTCGATAAATTCGATTGGAAGGAGAACTCTTAAATAAATATTTTTAAAAAAAAGTTTTATTGTTTAGCAAGCCAAATATCCGACGTGCAATCTCCTCCTGGGTACCTGAAAACACAATTTATAAATTCGAAAAATAATTAGACTTTACCATTGGGAGCAGAGTTGGGCGTATTCCTAAATACGAATATATTCGTATTCGTCCTGTGAATACAAATATATTCGTACTGCAAATACGAATATGTATAGAAGAATTTAATTTGTAAATACGAACGTATTCATATTTACAAAATTATAATGTTTGAATACATTCGTATTCGCATTACCAAGTCTGGTTGGGAGTACTCGTATGAATACCTAATATTATGAATACTTATGATTTACCTGCATTCATGTGCAAGTACTGGTCCATCTGGTTCTTGGCCAAAATTTACCATAAAATTATTATTGAGAGTCAAACCTCCTTTTTCTGTGTCCACATCTATGAGGAGTAAACATGAACCATTCCTTGAGAAAGAAAAAAAAAATGTTAAAAAGGCAAAAATTTTGACTTTTTTTTTTTTACTTTGACATTTCTGGATAAAATTGCTGATCCCAGACGGAATACAAAGAGGATGTGACGTAAAGTCGTTTTCCGTCGAGACTCAACTGCAACATTTGCGCGCCACCGTTGATTTTGACGCCGTTTACGATTCTTTGCGGCGGCTGGTCGATTAGTTCGTGGTCTTCTACGACTTTGACGGGACCTCCTTTCGCCACGCTTCCACCAACGAAGATCTGACCAACTAATTTTGGGTTCGTACGATTCGTAATATCATACTGGCGGACATCACCGTGAAGCCAGTTGCTCATATAAAGATACTTGTCATCCAACGATATTAACAAATCGGTGATCATTCCTTAAAAAATAATATGTAGTAGTCGACTTTTTTTTGAGGATGTTTTATGTCTCATTATATAGTTAAAAGGCCCGTATTTTTAAGTGATCCTTGAAACTCTCCTTAACCAAAAGGAGACCTTGAACACCCCTTTTCCGTTGTGGAAACATGAAGGTTACACCATAGAGATTAGACAAAGACTCGGAACAATGCACTGCCTTCTAAATAGCAATTGTATGTGGCATTAAAAAAAACACAAATTATATTAAATTAAATATGGAACAAAATATCAATTTCTAAAAATTTTAAAACGCACAAAACCAATGATTTATAAGTAAATTATTACCAAAAATTTTGTTAAAAAGAGCAGGAATAGTATATGTACATCCCCACTCTCCACAGACCTGTACAAACATGTCCGGGAAGCTTCTCTTTTCATATTCATCATCATCTTACACAAGGTTAGTGCTATTTTAAATATCATTTTTAATGCTAAAACCATTCGAATTTTAATCTATACTCAGTATTTGTAAACTTTAGGATCCCTTTTCTTAAGTTTTCCTTCATAATCCTTCCTTGAGGTTATTTCGTTTTTGTGCACCTCCCTGGAAGTGTTTCTTCAAATAAAAGGAATTCTGATTTCCCTTTTTCAAGGTGGATATTGAGGAACCTAAAGGAATACTTGAAGTGAAGGAGTCCTTGAAGGCTGACATAATCCTCGATTTCACTTAAAAAGTTAAGGTCTCCTTTATGTTAAGGTTCATTTCAAGGTCATCCTTTATGTTAAGGTTCATTTCAAGGTCATCCTTAATGTTAAGGAGAGTTTCAAGATTGTTTACAAAAAAGGTCGATTCTTTTATACCTGGCATTTCTGGTAATGCCCATCCTTCTACTTTCTTATTTGGTACATCAATCACTTTTTCTGCTTTCCACTTCTGCCCTTGCTTGAAAAACCTGAAAACATTTGAGCTGAAGGCACAGCAGACGTAACCTTGAGGTTCTTTTGGGTCATGGAGAAATCGAATTTCGAGCGGTGTGATCCCTTCGTCTCCTAAATCGATCGTTTCTATAAGTCGCCTTTCTGACCACGAAAAAACATTTAAGGAACGTCCAGTTAAACCTAAAAAAAGATTAATCTCTGAGATAAAAGGGTCATGGTCACCTTGGTCGCAAATATCTTTATTAGAGAAGCCTTTTCCTGTCGATTTTGGTGCAGCCCATTCGCTTGATATCATCACATCGAAATACGGTTGGTACCAAAAATCGTAGCCGAATTTCGCCGACTGTCCTTGAGTCCAAAGCCCTTTGATTGTCCACGATTCCGAATCGAGAAGTAAAAACTCCCCTTTTGGATTACCCTGTGGATCACCCATTGTAGAAATCATGACGTCGCCATTGGC
This sequence comes from Orius insidiosus, assembly GCA_014119065.1. Taxonomy (NCBI): domain Eukaryota; kingdom Metazoa; phylum Arthropoda; class Insecta; order Hemiptera; family Anthocoridae; genus Orius; species Orius insidiosus. The sequence goes on from JACGAQ010000018.1 coordinate 700,307, forward strand.
CAAACAATGGGTTGTATGCGGCGTGGCGACACCAAGCTTGTGCATCTCCTCCGCCTCTATGATCTACAAAAGACAAAATTTTTAGTTCATAAGCTAAGAGGACCATAAAACAAACTATGACCTGCAAGAAACACTAAAATAACGCTGATTCATAGCCTTAAGAATGACGGAAACACCCAAAAATAGTGATTTTTGCAAAAAAAAAAAAAAAAAAAAAAAAAAAAAGTCCCGGATATGGTGGTAAAATGCGTATTTCCAGGCAGATTTGATCGACTGGGTGTTTCAACGCAGAGTTATCAAAGATAAAACGGGTGTTTTAAGACAAAAACGCTAACAATCGATGGTTGATAGCCAAAGGCGACAAATACATCCAAAAATGGCATTTTGAAAAATTGGTGTTCCTAGAAAATGGATGCCTAAAATGGGTGTTTCAAGGCTGAATGACCGAAGATAAAATGGGTGTTTTAAGGCAAAAACGCTAAAAATTAATGGATGATAGCCAAAGGTCGAAAAATCTAAAAATGGCATTTCCGAGCCAAAACGTGATGAAAAAAAATTCAAATTTCCTGTAAAAATGGATGCTTCAAGGAATTTGATATTAGCTTTGTTCCAACCGCATTTGAAAATACTGGAGCATGCACTGAAGGTTCGCACTTCAGATTTGACGGACAAACTAATTGAGCGACATCAAATGTCTAAGTTTTTCTGCACATACTCCAGGAGTTTCAAACCAGTATGAAACTAGGGTAGGAACAAAGCTGTTATGAAAAGTTAAGATATAACTGTGGGGAGCTTTACTTTGTAAACATGAGGTTTCCTTTCATCGGAAACATCAAGAATGTAGATTCGATCGCTATTCAAACAAGGAAGAATCAATTTGTCGCGTTTTTTCGAAGCGTCGCCATGACAGGAGCTACACGAATTCCAGCCGAAATGGTGAAACTCATCGCCACCGTATTTCCCCGGCGTGCGATAAATGACCTTCGAATAATTCGGACTTTCGGGGTCGACGTCGACAGTAGCGAGATAGTCAGGAATGCCAGATTTAGCCCCATCAGGCTGGACACATATTACATAAAGTATCTTCTCCCGAGGGCCTTTCATTGCTGATGCCGGATCTGAATATCCTGGCCCACAAATGCATCCTACTAAAAAAAAGGTAAACTTCTACTTAAGAAAAATTAGATTCATACCAGACATTGTTTAAACAGATGTTAGCTTTCTCAGATCACAAAAGTAAGTGGTTAAAATGTAGATTAAAGAAGGTTTTTAATCACTCCCTACTTTTTTATTGTCTTGTCATCGATTATCCATAAACAGAAGAGAAGGGATGACATTTCACAAATCAAGAGAGTTACGATTCTTATCTGTCAAAAATCTGATAACACGATAACGTTGATAAGGACGCTTGTTGCTATGGACGCCGTAAATGTCCTAAATACGTTCTTAGCTTCCTAATTTTCTACTTCTCCTAGTTCCTTCCAAAAGTTACAAAATTTTTACTCAATTTTCTTTATTCGTTTAACAAGTTAGTAGCGAGGGGATTTTTGAATTTCGGAAAAATGGCGGAGATATGTCTGTTTGCAATTTTGCCGTTTCCATTTTCACCAAATTTTTATCAAATACTCATTTTTTACGAATTTTTGGTGTAAAAAATGATCATTTTTTTAAACATCAATTATCATTTTAGTAGGGAGAAATTTCATACTTCCACGCCTTACGAGAGGGACCTCTCTTGCGCAAAAATCCCATTATTTCTATCATGATACTTAAAAAAATATAAAAAATCGAAATTTTTTTACAAAAATACAAAACTCGGAAAATTAAAAAAAAAACAACACTCGGAAAATTTTTCAAAATAAAATATAGAAAATTTTTCGAAAAAACAAACTTGGCAAATTTTTCGAAAAAACAAAGAAAACTTCTCCCTCCGTTATACTTCCCCTTCTTTATACTTCCCCCTCCTTTATACTTACCCTCTCTTATACACCCCCTCCTTTATACTTTCCCTCCCATTTGCATCCCCCTCCGCTATACTTTTGTTCCCTTACTTCCCCCTCCGTTATACTTCCCCTCCGTTGTACTTCCCCTCCTTTATACTCCCCCCTCCTATATTGTTACTTCTCTTAAAGGAAGTTTTCGTTGGAAGCTCTTCAAACCAGTACTTTTATCTTGTTGATCTTTCTCCTTCTCGTACTAACTTAATTTTTTGGGCACTTTTGGCCAAGAACTCCTATTATCCCTGATTTTTTGGAAATTTTCCACGTTCATTCGAACGTTAAACCCAATATTTAAAGAGTCCTTTAGAGGGCTAGAAATCGCCCTTTTATTGAGATTTCAGATCAAAAAACGCCCTTTTCTCCTAACTATTGGGCGTTTTCCTCGACTTTTCCGCCTTTCCACTCTCATTTGGTGAAGAATTCCTTTTTGTACTGCATATTTTGAACAGATTCCTTGTTTTTAGACCAAAAAAACCACTTTTTTACATGATTTTCAGTTGTCTTCCTCCTAATTTTATCGGGTTTTTGGCGTTCTTTATACCGAAAAACTCTCATTTTACCGGTCTTTTGTATCCAGGAGAAGTAGAAGTAGTTGTCAATGGCAGACACCTTCTTTCAAATACATCTGAATCTATTTATGGAGAGAGTAAATAAATAAAGCCACTCTAAACAAAAAGAAAAGGTCGACGACAGCCGATCAACTTAAGAAAATAACAGATCAAAGAATTAGAAAGTCCATAACGGATTATCGAAATCGCTGGTGCTTCTTGATTTTGAATTACAAGCCATTCTCTAGTATGTAATAATAAAAAAATAAATAATCCGGTTCGCCCATACAAAATCCCATCCTACGATAAACCTTGATGGGTTCCTTGGACCCCGTTTTAAAAAACTTTTTTTTTATATAAAAAATAAGTTTGAGCCAATGAAATGGGACAGTAAAAAGAGAAAAATAAATTTTTAAAAAAATAATTATTTTTACATTTTTAAACAATCACAATATCGTCTTGAGAGCCTTTAAAATTTTCAGATTTCTACAAAAAAATTTCCATAGCAAAGCGAAAATTGCTCCAGACTTAACAAAATACTGTCTATCCTTTCTATTGTACAAAAATGACATTATTTATTCGCAAAATAATACAAAGAAATGGACATCAGTGCATGAGAAGCGTAAAAAATAAACAGCCAAGATATTAAAGTGGGGAGTTTCACATGAAAATGCACTAAGCGTAAATAATAAAAGAAAAAAGCGAAAGTTGATGTAAGCGATGAGCAAATCCTACTCAGAGATATAATAAAAGTCTTAGTAATTTTGATGTTTTTGTCGTTGGTCACGTTAATTGCGGGTCAGTGGAAAGTAGCAAGTGGAAAGCAGTTGATCGGAATCATCAGGTCAAAATGTTCATCGGGGATGCTGAACTGAACGTTACAGGGGATCAAGCTGTTCCATCAAGCCCATTTCTGCAGGTGTGACCGGCTTCACTAGCATTTGTTGATTTTGAAGCATGAACACTAAGTTGCGATTCCCGTTTTTTCTTCTCAGTTTTAATTATACCTTTAGCATTGGTAATACTTTCTAAAAATTCCGTCTGTGGCGTGGACGTCGTAGTTGTCGTCGTGTTAAAATATCTGTCAAAAAATATCAGTCTGAATCATCAGTTCAAAATGTCCTGCAAAAATGGGGGATGCTGAATTGAACGTTTTACAGGGGATCAAGCAGCCCCATCAAGCGCATTTCTGCAGGCGTGAATGCCCGGCTTCACTAGCAATTGTCGATTTTGAAGCATGATTGCGTTTTTTCTTCTCAGTTTTAATTAAAAATACCTTTAACATTGGTAATACTTTCTAAAAATTCCGTCGTAGTAGGCTGTGGCGTGGTCGTCGTAGTTGTCGTCGTTGTTAAAATATCTGTCAAAAATAAATTAAAATAAATAATATGGCTTTGGCTGTCTTTTTGTTCGTTTTAGAATATTTGGCTTTTTGTTGGAGTTTTTGATTTTATATTTATCGGCCGTAGGAGATGCTATAACCTAGGTTTAACATGAGGGTGTCGCGGAGGGCAGGTTCCAGTTTGTGCTCGAGGTAACGAGTTAGGAGAGATCGGACTCCTCTCATGAAGACTTCTTCCATTTCTACGGTCATGTCCATCCTTTCATTTTCTCGTGCTTCGGGACCGTCGGAACGTCTCGACGCATCTTCTTCGTCCCTGATAATCCAGTTATATGATTTTGATGCTTATTCTTTCCCTTACCCTTTGCACCCGTAGGAATGGACGCTAACAAATTGAGGTTCAACAAATGTAGCAGCTGTATTGACCCCCATTGCACCTGATCTTCCGCCGTTTGGCTGCACAGTGAAACCGAGTCCAGCACGTCTCATTCTCAGCGTCATATTACATCTTTCGACAGGCAATGACGTCAGGAGTAGCTTATCGTTGTATAGTTTTACTTTCCCAGTTACGGCTAAATCGCGGAAAACCAGCCTCGTCTGGAGCGTCCCCAAAGTTGGATCATACCTACAAAATAGTTAGCGAGGAATAACCAATGTCCTAGTCAAAATACCTGCATTTTTCGACTTTGGCCCATTTACCAGGAGCTCGGATTCTCATGTCTGTCAAATACATGTCAAAAGGAGCAGATCTTAGTGGCTGATGAAGGGCGTATCCTGTCAAATCGAGATCTGGAGTTCCTGTTCTCCTTGTTGACATTAAGTTCAACGCCTTTTCTAGACGCCCTCCACATTTTTCGTTGTCCACTTGTAACACTGTTCATTTTATTTAAATATTTTAAAGGGAGTTTTTTAATTACCTGATTCATTAACTTGTTTGTTCGTGATTGACCAAACGGTTTGAACGAGAAGAAAGAGCAAAGCTCCCCTCATTAGTGCCATATTGACACAGCCTGCAAAAAAAAATCCTTTCCTTTCATGCTCTGATAATCTTATTAGTGCAACTGCAGGGAAAACTTGGTTCCCCCCATTGAATTTTTATTACTCTCGTTTTTATATGAAAAACCAGGACCTTGAAATGCTGAACCCGTTACGAAAGCTAGGCTTTCTTATCTGGAAAGCGTGAGAAGACCCGAGGGAAAAAAAAAAGAGGGAAAAAGTCATGTAATTCAGGCTAAGCGTGTTAGATAATTATCTTTGCATAATCCGATTAAGATTTTCGCGCTATTGAAAAAGGGTTCACCGGTAACTCACAAAATTCTGATAATCTTGTCACTTCATCCCTTAAATGCTAATTGACATCAACGCTTTTGAATACAAACATTGATAATGGGGAGGAATTGCTAGGATAAAGCTGAAGAGCCACTAATGTGGAGATCACCCATTGTCCTTCACCCTATTCAGGATGATTGTATAATATCATTATGAGCTATGGATATTTGCCAATAAGGTCTAGAAGTAGTGACATCTTTTACGAGAAACAAATGGTCAACGGTGAGGATAAGCATAGACGAGCTTATGTTTTGTGGATGATGCTAGGAGTAGCATAATCATGATTTTTCTTCCATACAGATCTCGGCTCCCTATGGACCGATCAACTTGAAATGTACAGATCTTCTCTAATATGAGTATACCCTGAAAATTTCAAGTCGATCGGAAGTAGTGGAGAGATTGTGATAGGCCAATACTTACGTTAAGCTTAGAGATCCGATCCTTTTCTTTCGGTTGTCGTACGATGACTGCCGCTCTTTGTAAACGTCTTTCGGATGGGAAGCGACGTTGGAAAGCGTTGTTACGCATCGTTTGCGACTCTTCACAGCTTTCACGGCTCAAAACTTAAACGGCCCCACTCTTCAACGAAAAAAGCCGCGTTTTAAAATCTGAGACCATGACAGTAGAAAACCTAAATAGACTCCATTCCCATGATTAATCAAAATATTATTGTTGTCTATTCAATTTTTTTAAATAGCTTTCACTTAAAAGCCTCTCTCCATTGTTCCATGATTCTTCTTGCAGTGATACTGCTTAAACTTGAATCCGACAGATGTCTCTGCCGTTCTGGTGCCAAAAAGGAATCCTTACCGACGCGATCATAGATGGCAACACGTAATAAAATCATTAACGCCAATATGAATGGAACATGCAAATTTATGATTTATGGCTGCCACCCGCTTTTACCCTCGGAAACCTTTTCTGTTTCATATTCACACGTCAGGGCGATATTTCACGTGTAATTTCGATCAAATGGTTACAAATCTTTGGGTGTAGGAAATGAGATGTGTATAGTAGGATTTATGGGTTCACCCTTTTGGATCGATTAAAGGAAATTAGATTTAAAGAGACTTTTAATTAATATTCTATATTTGAGGAAGTCCAAAATCGCTGTCTTCGTCTTCAGAGTTTTTCTTTATTTCTTCAACTTTGGGCTCGTATTTGGGCACGATGACTTTAGGCGGTGGTAGCAAGTTAAGTTCGCTGACAGTTTTTTCTTCGATTCTGAGTCTATCTTTGAAGTCGAAATCAAGTTCTGGTCCGAAATCATAAACGTCCTTTAATCCATATCGCTTTATTTTGGGTACAAGGCTTTCCCTATCGTAGACCTCGTGTCTTCCCCTCCGACTCTCACTTAGCAACGAAAGTTCGCTTGAGCAAACCGACCCCGATGACTTATCGGGATACGGTATCGCTAGAGGAGCATACATTTCTTTTTCGAGTTCCAGCTCTGCTCTGTACTCGTCGACAAGCTTCGGAGATTCCGGGGTCGGCGTATACGCTTCGGACAGGGAGGCGGCGCCGATCTTGGCATCAATGCTTTACCTATTTGCGTCTTGGCGGGGGGATCGTACGCCTTTTTGATACCCTCAACCATCTGTTCCACCTGTTTTATCCTATTTTTCGCCTTCTCCGCTTTCCTCTCTTCGACTTTCAGTCTCTTCTCAATCACCTTCCTTCTCCTTTCGACCTCCTTACTCGGAATTTCAGCTAGTTTTGATTTTATTTCCATAAACGAGTGCTCTATTCCTTCCCACATTTCTAAAACTGTCGGGTTCATCTTTTTATCTATGACTACTTCATCATACAAACTTTTTAAAAGACCTCTTTCTCTCAACACATCTTTAGAAACAACCGTTTTCTTATACTTCCGGGTCATATCATGCAATATAGACTTCTTCATATCAATCTTCGATCGAACTACTTCCAAATCTTTTTCTACGTTTTGTATCTCATCTTTGATAAAATCCAAATCGTCTTTGTAACATCGTTCCACCTTTTTTAAATATTCTCTGACCTTCTTGACAGGCTCTTCTAACTCCTTGATATGTATCAAAGCACTTTTGTTGTCTTTTTCGAGTTTTTTTAGTGAATAACCGAGATCGTTAGTTGTATCAAACTGTATCATCCGTGGACCAGTTGATTCAAAGAGTTTTATGTAATTCAACATGATTTCTTCCAATCCGGGATCTTTTCCGCCCAAATATTGGGTGTATTTTCGATAAACGTCCATTAGTTGGTCGACTTTAGGTTGGTTTTTGATGGAAAATTTTTCTTTTTGAATGTTGTATTCGAAGAGCCATTGTTCGGAGCTGCAGCTGTGAAGGAAATTCCGACATCGGATCGTTTCGTTGATTTTTTCCATGATTTTGAACATGTCGACTTTAGTGTTGCCCAGTTTTCGCATCGCTTTGTCAATGGCCTCTTGTTTCTTGACTCGAAGATTCGTGACGACTTTGAGCTCGTCTTCGATCGACCTGATGTCTTTGATCTGTTCGGAGAGGAAAACACGAAGGCTCCAAACGGCCTCTTCGGAATCGTCGACCGCTTTTTGAAGTACGCTACGCGTTATATCGTCGTGCATATCGATCCTTTTGATTATATCTAAATACATACCGCTTTGTAGGTTGTTCAAAAAGGCAGACCTCATCTGTCTAATGTATTCTCTTTTCCTGAAGGTTTCTTTGACCGGGCGGCTCGATGTTATTTTAAAGAAGTCCTGAATTGTTTCTGTAACGCCTTCGTCGACTACAGGCGTCTCGACCCTCAACCTCTCACAGATACCATCTCTCGACTGCCATATTTCTGTCGGCTCCATATAACTTTTCTTCTTTCTCTTCAGCACTCCACGATTCGTAAAATATTTGTTCGTTCCAGTAGTCAACGATCTGTGCGCTATTTTGTCAATATCTGTGATCTTTTTGACTTTTTCTTTAATCTCTTTCGGTTTATTCTTTTTGACAAGACGGTCGATATCCCGTCTTAGTGCTCTTTTTCGCTCTTCGCTCGCCAAAATCATCATCCTGAAATGTTCAAATGAGTTAAAGAGTGTCTTTTTATTGCTGTGGGAATCAACCCTGTGCCCTTTGGACCAGCGTCAAATTGCCTTTGGCGCCAGACCAAAAGGTCTGTTAAATCAACCTTCACCCTGAATATCCACCCTTCTCTCTAGAGTGGACAACCCGTTTTCTCCATTAAATAAACGGGGTGACATTGTCCCAAAAATTTCGTCCCTTTTTTATATCACTGACCTCCTCTTTTATACCCCACCCCCCTTAAGGATCGCCGAAATAGGCGTTTATGTTTATGCCAGGACGTGCGAAGGAGGCAAAAACCCCATTTATTGAGAAAGTCCCAGGGTTTCATATAATCTTTTTCAAAAACAACCAGTGGTAGAGGCAGTTTACCAACTCGGCAAATATCCTAAAATCAAATGAATCCAACTGGGCATCTTTTTAGCTAAACAGTGGTTAAACGGTCTACTAAACAGCCGTTAGATCCTCTGCTGAATAGCCGTCACTAATGCTACTGCACATCCCAGTAGAGTACTGTGTTTTATCCTTTGGCCCAACTCGGCAAATATCCTAAAATCAAATGAATCCAACCGGGCATCTCGTTTAGCTAAACAGTGGTTAAACGGTCTACTAAACAGCCGTTAGATCGTATGCCGAATAGCCGTCACTTATGCTACTGCACTTCCCAGTAGAGTACTGTGTTTTATCCTTTGGCCCAACTCGGCAAACATCCTAAAATCAAATGAATCCAACTGGACATCTCGTTTAGCTAAAAAGTGGTTAAACGGTCTACTAAACAGCCGTTAGATCCTATGCCGAAAGCCGTCACTTATGCTACTGCACTTCCCAGTAGAGTACTGTGTTTTATCCTTTGGCCCAACTCGGCAAATATCCTAAAATCAAATGAATCCAACTGGACATCTTTTTTAGCTAAGCAGTGGTTAAACGGTCAACTAAATAGCCGTTAGATCCTCTGCTGAATAGCCGTCACTTATGCTACTGCACTTCCCAGTAGAGTACTGTGTTTTATCCTTTGGCCCAACTCGGCAAACATCCTAAAATCAAATGAATCCAACTGGACATCTCGTTTAGCTAAAAGTGGTTAAACGGTCTACTAAACAGCCGTTAGATCCTCTGCTGAATAGCCGTCACTTATGCTACTGCACTTCCCAGCAGGATACTGTGTTTTATCCTTTGGCCCAACTCGGCAAATATCCTGAAATCAAATGAATCCAACTGGGCATCTTGTTCAGCTAAACAGTGGTTAAACGGTCTACTAAACAGCCGTTAGATCCTCTGCTGAATAGCCGTCACTTATGCTACTGCACTTCCCAGCAGGATACTGTGTTTTATCCTTTGGCCCAACTCGGCAAATATCCTGAAATCAAATGAATCCAACTGGGCATCTTGTTCAGCTAAACAGTGGTTAAACGGTCTACTAAACAGCCGTTAGATCCTCTGCCGAATAGCCGTCACTTATGCTACTGCACTTCCCAGTAGAATACTGTGTTTTATCCTTTGGCCCAACTCGGCAAATATCCTAAAATCAAATGAATCCAACCGGGCATCTCGTTTAGCTAAACAGTGGTTAAACGGTCTACTAAACAGCCGTTAGATCCTCTGCTGAATAGCCGTCACTTATGCTACTGCACTTACCAGTAGAATACTGAATTTTAGCTTTTGGCCCAGTTAGCTTAAGCAGTGGCAGATTGAGTCCTAAGGGTCGGAGGCATGGGGAAACAACTGAGTTTCAAGAAAAAGTAGATTTGCATATTCTAATATTTATGATATTCTACTTTCTGGCAGGAATCGTTATCTCCATAAATTATTTACTTTCTAAGAGGCAACTTTTTTTATTAAAGCAACTTTTATTGATTTTATGTTTTAATCGTTTTAAAAAGGGGAAAGTTGTCGAAAAAAACAGGTGCCAGGTCGTGATGAAAGGAGAAAAAAAAATGGCACGATTCCAAATGAGATTTTTACACGAAAAAACAAGCTGGGTTGGAACAAAAGATGGATTTGTCAAGTGGAGTTTTTGGCGAGTTTCGGAAGGGCTTAATTCAGGTTGGCTTTTCAGGACGTTTTATCGCCGACAAGATTAGAAACGTGCTGTCGCAAGTATTAAATCGACCCTTTCACGTCTTATCTACAAGGTCTTGAGGCGACTTGAATATTAACAAAAATCACGTCCAGTCGACACTTTTGCACAAAAAACAGCATCACTTTTTAGGGACAGTAGAAACGTGGTTCGACAAGTATAGAAAACGCAGATTGGATGTAATGACGGCGTCTATTATCTTTGGATCGTTGACCCGTCTTCGCTCTAAAGGAAACCCTCGTTTGCTCCTGATTGCCTCTCATCATTCAACAATAAAATACCGACGTATAGAATATAGCAAAATTCAATTATCTGCTTCTATCCTTCAGAGTAAAAATGCTAAACCTGCAATACCTACGTCCGTTGTGGGCTCCATCTAGAGCAGTGTTTCTCAACCTTTTGAAGCCTGCGCCCCCCTGTAAACAAGCATTTAGCGACGCCGCCAAGGGGAGCTTGAAAACGGGAGCCGGATTATTGGTTTTCCGACCAAAGTTCCAGAATAAGGGTTTTTTGGACCAAAGGGCCGGATTATAGGTTTTCGGACCAAAAAGCCGGATTATAGGTTTTCGGACCAAAAAGCCGGATTATTGGTTTTCCGACCAAAGTTCCAGAATATAGGTTTTTTGGACCAAAGGGCCGGATTATAGGTTTTCGAAGCAAAGGGTCGGATTATAAGTTTTCCGACCAATGGGCCGGATTATAGGTATTCCGACCAAAGTTCCAGAATAAAGGTTTTTTGAACCAAAGGGCCGGAATATAGGTTTTCGGACTAAAGGGCCGGATTATAGGTTTTCCGACCAAAGGGCCGGTTTATAGGTTTTCCGACCAAAGGGCCGGATTATAGATTTTCCGACCAAAGGGCCGGATTATAGGTTTTCCGACCAAAGGGCCGGATTATAGGTATTCCGACCAAAGTTCCAGAATAAAGGTTTTTTGAACCAAAGGGCCGGAATATAGGTTTTCGGACTAAAGGGCCGGATTATAGGTTTTCCGACCAAAGGGCCGGTTTATAGGTTTTCCGACCAAAGGGCCGGATTATAGATTTTCCGACCAAAGGGCCGGATTATAGGTTTTCCGACCAAAGGGCCGGATTATAGGTATTCCGACCAAAGTTCCAGAATAAAGGTTTTTTAAACCAAAGGGCCGGAATATAGGTTTTCGGACTAAAGGGCCGGATTATAGGTTTTCCGACCAAAGTTTCAGAATATAGGTTTTTTTGGACCAAAGGTCCGGATTATAGGTTTTCCGACCAAAGTTCCAGAATATAGGTTTTTTGAACCAAAGGGCCGGATTATAAGTTGACGGACCAAAGGGCCGGATTATAGGTTTTCGGACCTAAGGGCCGGATTATAGGTTTTCGGACCAAAGTTCCAGAATATAGGTTTTTGAACCAAAGGGCCGGATTATAAGTTGACGGACCAAAGGGCCGGATTATAAGTTGACGGACCAAAGGGCCGGATTATAGGTTTTCGGACCAAAGGGCCGGATTATAGGTTTTCCGACCAAAGTTTCAGAATATAGGTTTTTTTGGACCAAAGGTCCGGATTATAGGTTTTCCGACCAAAGTTCCAGAATATAGGTTTTTTGAACCAAAGGGCCGGATTATAAGTTGACGGACCAAAGGGCCGGATTATAGGTTTTCGGACCAAAGGGCCGGATTATAGGTTTTCCGACCAAAGTTCCAGAATATAGGTTTTTTGAACGAAAGGGCCGGATTATAAGTTGACGGACAAAAGGGCCGGATTATAGGTTTTCCGACCAAAGTTTCAGAATATAGGTTTTTTTGGACCAAAGCTTCGGATTATTGGTTTTCCGACCAGAGTTCCAGAATATAGGTTTTTTGAACCAAAGGGCCGGAGTATAAGTTGACGGACAAAAGGGCCGGATTATAGGTTTCGGACTAAAGGGCTGGATTATAGGTTTTCCGACCAAAGTTCCAGAATATAGGTTTTCGGACGAATTAAAAAAAAGACTCACCCTAACGCCCCCAGCCACTTAGCCATTGCTCCCCATCACCCAATTTTGCATAACGCCCCAGTAACTGCTCGGCGCCCCCAGGGGGGCGGTACCGCCCCCGTTGAGAATCACTGATCTAGAGTAATACCTACGTCCCGCATTTTGTATCCCGTTGTCCCCACGATCTCGAAGGGAATGGCCTGCAATTGTTCAGCAAAATCTTCCGCATTTTCAGTAGTTTTGCTCGATTTTTTTGGCGTATTAACACCCATTTCATCTGGATATGAGCGTTTATCACCTTTTTAACGAGTTTAGGGTCATTTAAAACCCTTTTTATTTGATTTATTTGGAGAGTTATTGCCATCTTATTGCTTTAATGATATTGTTATGGGGGTGCAAAAAGACCGGAATCCGAAAGTCAGTCAGAGGCCGGATCAATACGAGCCGCCTCCGCCCCAGCTTCACCTGTTGTGTCGAAAACCGGCCGGAAAAAGAGAGTAAAACACGTGTAACGAATAAATATATAAAAAACGCTGTAATTCTTTAACGTTTTCTTTGTGTTAAAGGACAATCCAATTACGGGTAATTCGTTTAAAAGCGAGGGACGGAACCACCCGGTATCGGCAACAATATCAACCCCATTAGTTTAAAAGTGTAATTTTCGAAAAATAGAACAAAATAGCATCGTAAAATATTACGAATTTGAAAGCAATTTTTTAACATCCTTAAATTGATTTACCCTCCATGTACGGTTTGTGAGAGGATCTTTCAGAGGAAGGGGACTTTTTTCCAGAAGGCAATTTTCACAAAATCTTCCTCTCATCTTCGCGGAGTCTGTCTAAAATCTGTTGAACTATTAACTTCCTTAAAGAAGTTATTGCGATACCCTCGACGTCGGGTTTTTGGGGAAGGGTCTTCCAGACCCCGGAGGGTCAAATCGAATATTGATCTTTACCGATCTCAACTTTGTCTGTGGTGCCGGCCGGCCGTCCGTAGCATTTTTTTCCGGAACACTTTACGGCCACAATTTTCATCCGATTTTCACCAAATTTTCACCAAAATTTCTTTAGCCGGTGAAGAAGAATGTAACGAGGGGGATTTTTGAATTTCCAAAAAATGGCGTAGATATGTCTGTTTGAAATTTTAAAAAATTCGCTGCGGCCGAACCGTTAATCCGATTTTCACCAAATTTTCACCAATTACTCCTTATATTTTTTAAGAATTTTTGGTGCAAAAAAATTGCCACTTTTTAAATTACTATTTTTATTAGTAGGGAGAAATTTCGTACTTCTACCCTTTACGAGAGGCACATCCCTAGGCCAAAGAGCCCATTATTTCTACCTCGACACTTGGAAAATTTTTCGAAAAAAAGAACTTAAAAATTTTTCAAAAAAAATAAAAAAGAAAAAAAGAAAAAGAAGAAAAAACCCGGAAAATTTTTCGAAAAAAAATTTTTTTTTTTTACAAAAAAAACTTAGAAAATTTTTCGAAAAAAAGAACTTAAACATTTTTCGAAAAAAAAAAAAAAGGAAAACCCGGAAATTTTTCGAAAAAAACTTTGAAAATTTTTTGAAAAAACAAAAAATTTTTTTTTCGGACAAAAAAAACTTAGAACATTTTTCAAAAAAAAGAACTTAAAAAATTTTTCGAAAAAAAGAACTTAGAAAATTTTTCAAAAAAAAAAAGCCCGAAAAATTTTTCGAAAAAACTAACTTGGAAAATTCTCCTTTATACTTTCCCTCCCTACTACATCCCCTTCCTTTATACTTTCGTTCCCTTATACTTCCCCCTCCATTATACTTCCCCCTCCATTATACTTCCCCCTCTGTTATACTTTCCCCTTCCTTATACTTTCCCCTCCGTTATACTTCCCCGTTCGTTATACTTCCCCCTCCGTTATACTTCCCCTCCCATATTATACTTCCTACTCCGTTATACTTCCCCTCCCACATACTTCTCACTCCGTTATACTTCTCCTCCCATATACTTCCCCCTCCTATATAGATACTTCTCTTTAAGGAAGTTCCCGTCGGGGCCAGCTCCAGACTAGTACTTTTTTGTTGGCATGCCAAGATTTAAGTGGTTAGTAGATGGCTTTGCCCAATAGGATCAGAAGGATCAAAATCGCATTAGGTCTCCTTAGAAAAGCTATGACTTGTAGGCTTAGTCTAATGTTGGCGATCAAAATTTCCTTACTTAAAAAGGTATTTGGGATAAATTGTTTTTATTTTGCTTTCGTCCACCAGAGAGTTTCCATTTAGATTTCTTTGAATCTTATCATTTTGACGTTGTTTTCCGAGTCGTTTATCGCCGGATCCAGTTTTATCGTGTCATCCGTCGCGTGTCGCCTTCTGTCATTTCGCGGTGTGAGAAATTCACGGAACGTAAAATCCGAGGTCTCCGCTAGCTCGTTCAACCATTGAAATGGTTGCCGTTAACGCTCCCGTTAACCCGAATTTATACAACGAAAATCTGAGGATTGAGCCATAATGATGATCAAGGGTGGGAAATACTGTGGATAAAGTAAACAGCGAGTTGTTTACAGAGTATATCCAATATTCTTGTTTTAGAGGGCGGCTTTTTAACACTTTCGTACAACCCTGAAAGCTTTTAATTTAATTTTTTTCCACTGAGTCAACTTGGTTTGGCAGACGACCAAACCAAAAGTGGACTCCCCAAGGTTATTGCTCTTATTATCCAACTTGGACATTGACCAAACTTTATCAAAGTCTGCTGTATAAATGCGAATACAATCGAATATCCCTGGTCGATCCGACATCTCCGAATTTGATGGTGGCTAAGCTGCTTGCTTTGCTTTTGACTTGTGACGAATGTGGTGCTTCGGCGGAACCTCCGAGTACCCTGATAGCGGTGATGAAGACCACCGGTTTGATTGGAATATCAGAAGTAAATAATACATCAATAAAAGTAACCTACATATTTTAAATTGGATTTATTGAACGGAGAGAAAGCGTTCCATTTGACCGATTCCTAATTTCCTGTCTGCTCCAGACTTCCGTGGACGATAAGCTATTTAAAAGTTTCATTATATTATCGGATATCGACGAGTATCGCTTTTGAGATTAATTTTAAAAGGAAAGGAACGCACGGATTTTCCGGAATCCCCGTTTAATTTCAGGGATGTTTCCCGAATCGGAAAATTCCTTTCGGATGTCGAAAGCTAATCGAAAGAAGGAAAATTTGAAGAAGAGAATTGCTACTTACTTGAAGGCGTGTTCTGGAACGACTGGAAGACACGAGGTGGCACATCGATCCCTTTTTTATTTCTTCCTGTAAACATCAAATCACGAACTTTTACGCTACTACGGATCGATGAGGGCGACGCTTAACCGCAGATGAACCGGTCAATGAGTGGATAAAAATTTTTTTGATGCAGTTTCCAAGCTTCTGTAGCTACATTGGGTGGAACCATTGGGTTTTTTAATACATAAATCAGAGTTCACTTGCCAAAAAGTTTGGAAATCATAAGAGATTGGCAGTTTTTTTGCTGTCGAACGTGGAAAAGAGGAGAAAAAAGGGTGTTTCTTGGCCTTAATCTCAAATGGAAGCCTCTGGCAACTCAGAAAATAAAAGGCGCCACTTCATTCTCTTGAAATAAACTCGACCATTTTTCAACTTGAGAAGCCCCCATCTC
This sequence comes from Orius insidiosus, assembly GCA_014119065.1. Taxonomy (NCBI): domain Eukaryota; kingdom Metazoa; phylum Arthropoda; class Insecta; order Hemiptera; family Anthocoridae; genus Orius; species Orius insidiosus. The sequence goes on from JACGAQ010000018.1 coordinate 716,249, forward strand.
AATGACTGCGTGGGCATCGCCGACACCTACTTACATTCTCATGGAACATCAGGCTTTATTTGGTAAAACCGTTTAAGAAAAAAAGTTAATCAAAGAGTTTTAACCATGGATAAAAATAAAATATTACAATGTTTATCGCGTGTCTTACGTACTTCCGTGATTTCATGCTTTAACGAGTTATGACATGTTTTGTGGGTTCATAACCTCCCCTTTCGTGTTATCTGACGTCATTTATTATTTTGACAAATCGTATTTTTTGAAAGAGTTTAAATTTTTCAAAAGCTCTTCCGATGTGTTTACGTTTTTCGAAACTTTATAGACGAATTCATCAGGACCTTTTTTTTTTTTTCTCTCCCCTACATTTTTGTTTTTATAGGCGCTGAATAAGTAAACTCTGACCCCTCATGTGGCAGTAAAAGCCGGAGGGGAACAAAAATGGCCTTTTTAGTCAAATCATTTATTTTTTTACTTTCTCAAGTGTTTTTTTAGTATCTTTCAAGAGTTTATTGTTCTGCTGAGAGAGAAAAGGCAAAATGGCGATATCCCCCGCCTGGGCCCGTTAGTTTAGATACTGGGTGAAAGCTAAAAAATTAGGCAAAATACTTTCACCCATATCAAATCGGCCATGATACATTAACTTTCATATTCTCTGTATTATTTAGTTTAAAAAAAAAGATTTGTCGTTTGAGGGGTAATGAATGATAATTAGGGGCCTTCTCAGGCTCGCGTGATGGCGGCCGGATTGATCGGCATGTCTCCCCATGCGATAATTCTTTTTTTCAAAAACCGTTCTTTTCTTCACGACCAAAACCTGCAATTTCAGGCGCCCGTCTCAAGTTTAAGATGTCCTCTTTCTTCTTGAGAAGTTAAAATCTGATATAATGGAAATCAGGAAATAAATACAAGAGAATTCAATTTTTATGCCGTTATTTTATCTTTTTAAGGTTAAAAAAAAATCTATAGCGAACTTCAACCGGTCACGTACGGTGGAAAAACGGGCGATTGATGGATTCTATAATTGGGTATGAAGAAAATAATAAAAATTGAATATTCCTCTTCAAAAATATCGCTTGGTTGATTATAGCTTTGTTCCAACCGCAGTTTGAAACTGTTTTGCAACTTCTGGAGCATGCGCAGACGGATTTGCACGATGATTTCAGATTTGAACGAAGTCCAAATCCTTCTGCGCATGCTCCAGTTTCAAACTGCGGATGTAACAAAGCTATTGAACTTTTGAAAATCCGTTATAAAAGAGGTTATTCTTTAATGGTTATACACAAGGACAATTTTGTTAGCATGCGGACGGTTACATAGGAGTACAATGTGTTATTGTAGTTGACAAAGAGAATGCCATCGCGGCATGAATATTGAATAAAGAAATTTTTTCGAGGAAGGGACACTCCGTTGAATATCGTTCATAGCGGCTCGACTCCTTTTGAATTCCCGATGTCGGTGTCCCTTTTGAAGCCACGGCCTTCTGTATGGGTATTTTTTAATCCAATTTGGTAGAATCGAAGTGTAAAAGTTTACGGAAACTGTTACTGCCGAGGGAAAAGGATGAATATTGCATGGGAGAGGGCAGGTCCGTCGGGGATACGCCATGTGTGCCCCATGGTTGATAACGTTTTCGATATAACTTCTGAGATTTTCCAGCGGATTTTTTTTTGTTGCGAAACTGGTTCAATCTATTAGGTGTACAAAATGAAAGTCGGCTAAAATCTACAAAATTCAAATTTACCCTGTGGCTGAGTTTCATTTTGTACACCTAATAAATAAAACTTGTAGGAAATTTAATTCTCTATCAATTTGCACTTAATTATTTTTTTCTAGGATGCACATTTTTCGGAAAATAATTTTTTTAAAAATAAATTTATCTTGAAAACAGTGCGTCCTAGAGAAAAAATGAATTGAATAAAAATTAAAGAGAATTAAATTTCCAACAGATTTTATTTAGTGCATTTTTTCAATATCTGTAACGGTTTACGATTTGCAAGCCTTTAAAAATTAACCTTCTTAATGGTTATACTTCAATAACCTTCTTACACGGAGAAGGTCAACTTTTGATGGACTTTAACGCCTAAAATGTTTAAAATTTTGAAAAAATGAACTACTTGTACAAAATGAAACTCGGCTAAAATCTACAAAATTCAAATTTACCCTGTGGCTGAGTTTCATTTTGTACACCTAACAGATAGCTGGATTGCTCAGCCGATTTTGTAGCCCTTCAAGACTTATGAGGAGTTGTTCCTGAATTGTCGTATCAGAAGATGGCTAATGAATCACCAAAAAGTCGGGCTTAAATATGTGAAGAACGTTTTTTTCAACCCAACAGCCTCAAGTGGGCTCATTAATCCGCTCAATTGATCCTCAAAGAAGTTTCTTATTGGAAATTATCGCCCCCATACCCTCCCGTATGTTAAAATTAAACTTAATTGACTCCGTATAAAATTAGCCTTGAATTTTAACTATGAGAAGGGGGGTAAATCCGCGTACAGGTGGTCGTGGGCGAAACATTTATTGATCCGGACATCTGGGTTAGGAGGGCAGCGTGTGCGCAAAGCATCATGCACCAACACTTTTTATTTAAACAAATGCATTTTGACGAGTGATTTTCGATTAGTTCGATCACCATTTCGGTTACGTAATCGGGACGGGTTTTAAGAGTTTCAAGATGCCCTAGGTTTCCTGAAGCCATATGTGTGTTTTGGGGGGGACAAACTATCGGCCACATGTTTAAATAATGGCTATTGATACAAGCCAAACTGTTCCAACTTCCTTAAACTGAGGCGTCTGAAACATTAAAAATTTTTGGGGTGTATGATCATAAATAAAACTGAGCTCACTAGGTGACTAGAACGGGTGAAGTCTGGAATAGCAAGTCCATGATCGTTCCACCGATGGACTAGTTTATTGCTGGTCAACCTGCGCCCTACTTGCTGAGCTAAAGCTCTCCGTTCAGCCACAGGCTTTTAATCGGCCTCCAGAGGATAAAGGTCTCATTGAACTTAATGGGCTGCGTTTTTCCTCTTCTGTACATTAACTCCTGTCGTTCAGGCCTTTTGCAATAACAGAGGAGACGCTTTTCCGTTTCCTCCTTCAAACAGAAAAGAAGTTGATGCCTTTCTTCATTCCCATCCTTTGCAGGTGTTTGCGGAGTTTTTCCAGTCAGCCTACGGGCTTTGGTTCTTCCCTGCCTGAGCAGATCTGCTGCCGTGCCGCCGTTGTTCTTGGCATGCCTTTGATCTTGGGAGTGTGATGCAGCATCATAGAGGTCTCATTGAACCAGATTGGCTGTGTTTCTCCTCTTCTTAGCAACTTCGGTCGTTCAGGCCTTTTGCAATAACAGAGGAGACGCTTTTCCGTTGAGGCTTCAAACAGAAAAAGAAGTTGATGCCTTTCTTCACTCCCATCCTTTGCAGGTGTTTGCGCAGCTTGTCCAGCTACGGGCTTTGGTTCTTCCCTGCCTGAGCAGGTCTGCTGCCGTGCCGCCGTTGTTCTTGGCATGCCTATGATCTTGGGAGTGTGATGCAGTATCATAGAGGTCTCATTGTACCCGATTGGCTGTGTTTTTCCTCTTCTTAGCAACTTCGGTCGTTCAGGCCATTGGCAACAACAGAGGAGACGCTTTTCCGTTTCCTCCTTCAAACAGAAAAGGTAGTTGATGCCTTTCTTCACTCCCATCCTTTGCAGGTGTTTGCGCAGCTTGTCCAGCTACGGGCTTTGGTTCTTCCCTGCCTGAGCAGGTCTGCTGCCGTGCCGCCGTTGTTCTTGGCATGCCTTTGATCTTGGAGTGTGATGCAGCATCATAGACAGTCTCATTGAACCCGATTGGCTGTGTTTCTCCTCTTCTTAGCAACTTCGGTCGTTCAGGCCTTTTGCAATAACAGAGGAGACGCTTTTCCGTTTCCTCCTTCAAACAGAAAAGGAAGTTTATGCCTTTCTTCACTCCCATCCTTTGCAGGTGTTTGCGGAGTTTGTCCAGTCAGCCTACGGGCTTTGGTTCTTCCCTGCCTGAGCAGGTCTGCTGCCTTACCGCTGTTCTTGGCATGCCTTTGATCTTGAAAGTGTGATGCAGCATCATAGAGGTCTCATTGAACACGATTGGCTGTGTTTCTCCTCTTCTTAGCAACTTCGTTCAGGCCTTTTGCAACAACAGAGGAGATGCTTACAGTTTCCTCCTCTTCCAAACAGAAAAGGAAGGTGATGCCTTCCTTCATTCCTTCGCAGGTGTTTGTGCAGTTTGTCCTGTCAGCCTACAGGCTGTGGTTCTTCCCTCCCTGAGAAGATCTGCTGCCATGCTGCCGTTCTTCTTGGCATTTGACCTTTGGTGATGGAGCATCGCCATTTAGCCAAACTGTCCAATTTTAGTCGTAATAAGGTCGTAAGGACGAGGAGCAATACTGGTAGTAACGTTGAAAATCGTCGATTAAAAGGGAGGTTCCAGGGGATATCCGATTCCTCAGCAATGGTTAATAAAAATGTTGTTTAAAACGACATAAAAGTCGATTTCTTAACAACTTCCTCTCCGAATTCCGTGGGACGTTTTGAGAAATTGACAAGCCTGACAATCAGTTGAGAAAGAGGATACGAGTTTCGTTTCCAGGAGGTGGGCGGAGGAAGACAATCTTCGCCTCGGATCTCTTTTTCCTTTTATTCCGCCCCCCATTTTTCTATATCAAGAGAGAAAATAATCGGAAAACCTTCCCTTTATGAAAGAAAATATGTTTCCAAGGGTAGAAAATGGCAAATTTTTTCCTTGTGAAGCTCTTCTCTCTCCCATAGTAACTGCATTTTAAAATGAAATTCATGACCTAACAGAATCGTCATCGAATTTGTATAAAAAGAGGAATCTTTTATACAAAAAGGATTTTAATTTAGACGTCTCGAGAGTGAAGAAGTTGAAAATGGGATCCCCAAGCTCGTTAATTTGACAAAAGACTTTTCCCACCCCGTTTGTTTATAAATTATGCTCCCCTTCCACAAATCTAAGGGCTTCATGAAAGTAAAATCTTCTTATATTTTGTGAATTTGACAGAAAAGGAAATTGTATTCAATTTTAAGAATTTTCTCGACCTGAAAGACACTAAAATCATTGGCAACACTGGAATTTTCAGAAGAAAGCAGCTAGAAGAAAGGGCGTCTTGATAAATGAGGCCTTTCGACTTGTGTGGTCCACTCCAGCCTCCTTTATTTTTAATCACTTTTTAACCATTTTTTCACTTTTTTTTGGAATTCCCACTTTTTTCCCACATAAATGTGATTTTCCCACATTTTTATAACGGAATTCGCGATGAAAGAACTTTTTCTTCTAAAACTTTTAAGTATAAAACGAAATGACGGGGTAATCAGATAAAACGCATGGATGCTTCCAAGCTTGCCTTTTGATTTGAAAATTTCCATTGCTAATTTTCCGGAGGGTTAATTAAAGGGAAAAGGGCCTAAAGGGTTTTTTAATGTGGAAACTCCTCTTTTTATTTGTAGAAAGGGGGAATAAAAAGATTCTTTTTGTGGGTTTACACTGAAAACCAAGAAAAGAATTTTTTAAAAAATATATAAGGGTAAAAAAGTATTCTTTTTTAGAAAAAGGGAAAAAAATATTAATGCATCGGCCGGGAATCGAACCCGGGCCGCCCGCGTGGCAGGCGAGCATTCTACCACTGAACCACCGATGCTTGAAGACATTGGCGGCCTAACATAATACACGAGTCTAAAATAACTTCTAACGAAATGAAAATTATTGCAATTTTTCTATTTTCTGTTTCTTCGCTGGCTTTAGACCCAATTTTCCATTTAATTTGCCATTAGAATTATTTAGCTGCTTTTTATGGGGGAAAATGCTGTACAGAAAAAGGGATTTCTCTGCCAAAAAAGACGAGGAAAACTTTCGAAAATTCTGTAAAATGGAGCCCACGGGTAAAAACGCCCAGATTCCACTAAAAAAACACTAAAATATAGGAAATATTTCGTTTTTTGATGACAAAAAAAGATTAAGATAAACGCAAAAACGCCTTTTGCCATGGGTTAAGGGTTTCTTTCCTCCGTTTCCAGCGATGTTTTTAAGAAGCTTTTCGTGGACCCCATAGACCCCTTTAAATATATACAGGGTGTGTTCCCTTCAGGCGATTCCTGGGTGAGAATATGTCCTGAGCCTTGGAACGTAATTTTATTTTATTTGCCGGAGGTAGATAACGGTTGGCAACTATCAGAAGGGTTGAATGTATGAAAGAAAACTATTAACATTTATCTGTCATTTATTGCCAATACTGTCATCGCGGACATGCTATTCTTACAAAATTGGCCTTAACAAATTATAAACCAAACTATAAATAAGAATTCAATACAAATCTTAATAAATCTAATTAAGCTTGGGTATGAATGCGAATACAATTCTTAATAAATATAAATAAATCAACTTTGGGTGTGCATGCGAAACAAATCTTAATAAATATAATTAAGCTCGGGTATGAATGCGAATACAATTCATAATAAATATAAATAAATTAACTTTGGGGGTGCATGCGAAACAAATCTTAATAAATATAAATAAATTAACTTTGAGTATGCATGCGAGAATGAATCTTAATAAATATAAAAATTAACTTTGAGTGTGCATGCGAGAAAACTCTTAATAAATATAAATAAATTAACTTTGAGTGTGCATGCGAGAAAACTCTTAATAAATATATATACATAAATAAGTCTTAATAAATAACTATATAAATAAATCTTAATAAATATATAAACTTTGATATGCATGCGAAAAAACTCTTAATAAATATATATACATAAATAAGTCTTAATAAATAACTATATAAATAAATCTTAATAAATATATAACTTTGATATGCATGCGAGAAAACTCTTAATAAATATATATACATAAATCTTAATAAATATATAAACTTTGATATGCATGCGAAAAGAAACTTAACAATTATAAATATATAAACTTTGATATGCATGCGAAAGAAACTTAACAATTAATATAAAATAAATCTGCTACGGATGCAGACAAAGAACTTAATAAATAAAAATAGACTTTGGTATACATGCAAAAAGACTTCATAAATATAAAATAAACTTTGATATGCATGAATAAAAAAAAAGGGATAAATAAACGAATGGGTACTTGCACAAAATTACGGTGCGATGAAGCGTCCGCTTCCAATTCGTTTTATCCACTGAACTATTTTCGTTTTGTTTTTCCCCCCTAACCCTTCCGGCCCTAGTGATCATTAACTGGAGTAAACACTCGCCTACAACTTTCTTATCTTCATCCCATCGATGACCTTCCTTCTTATTTCAAATTTTATAATTTTAATTTAGAAAAAAAACCAACTCGAATTTCGGGACGAAACATACCGCCCACCAATTTTTTCGTAAAAATTCCTAATCTGCCTGCTCATCGACTGGAAGGAGTGGTGCCAGCTTTACCAACGGTCGGACGAACTCGCCCTTGGCCGTCTTCACCTTCACAACTCTGACGATGCCGTCGCCTCCTTCATAACACTCGACTATCCGACCGATGGGCCATTCCAGGGGGGGAACATAATCAGTTTTGATGATTACCATAGTTCCCACTTTAACTTCTCCTTTAGTTTTCGACCACTTTCTTCGTTGCTGTAGTTCGTGTAAGTAATCTTGCCGCCATCTCTTCCATATCTGCTGAACGAATGCTTGCACCCGTTGCCAATGTGATAAGCGATTGTCTGGAAGCTCTGTAGCGTCCTCTTCGATGCGGGCGACCAATGGCATTCCGATTAAGAAGTGGCCTGGAGTCAGTGCTTCCATGTCGTCGGGGTCTGGTCCTAAAGGGTGTAGCGGCCGCGAGTTCAAAATCGCTTCTATTCGAGTTACGATAGTAGACATCTCTTCGAAAGTTAGATTTTGAGCGCCTACTACTCGAGTAAAATGATGCTTAAATGATTTGACTCCCGCTTCCCATAAGCCGCCGAAGTGTGGGGCCGAAGGAGGTGAGAACTTCCACTCTATTTCTTTGGATGTCGAATAGTCCCTGATGTCTCTCTGCGTGTCGTCCGTTCTCCACCATCGATACAATTCCTTTAATTCGCGATTTGCTCCGACGAAATTGGTTCCATTGTCTGAAAAAATCATCCTTGGCAAACCTCTTCGCGCGATAAATCTATCCAAGCAGGCGAGGAAGGCTTCAGTCGTTAATTGCGAGACCACTTCTAGGTGTACCGCTTTGATGCTGAGGCAAACAAATATGCACACGTAAGCCTTACCCAACGGTGCCTTTCGTCTTCGAGACTCTCGGATTACAAATGGTCCGGCGAAGTCCGTGCCGACATTAACGAAGGGTCTCTCAAGGTTGAAACGTGCTTTAGGTAAGTCACCCATGATCGGTGTAAACGGTTTGGCGGAAATCCGGTGACAAATGATGCATTGGTGGCATCTTGTTCGAACGAGGCGTCGCGCTGAAGGGATCCAATAAGTCTGCCGCAACAATGAATGGAGGAGTTGTGGTCCAGGGTGCATATGGCTTTGGTGGTAATGGTCGACGACTAGCTTAGTGAAGTGAGCTCTCGTTGGAAGAAGTATCGGATGGCGAATTCGATCGTTTAACGGTGCGTTTCCCAGACGACCGCCCACCCTAACTATACCCTGAGAATCCAGGAACGGATTCAAAGTTCGAAACTCCTTCCATTTCTTCGGATCAACCGATAAATCGAAGTGCGTTCGTTGAACGAATTTAATGAGCTCCCGAGTCGACGTAGTGACCTCGACTAACTTAAGTTCTCCGGCTTTGGGTTGACCTGCCTCCTGTTTGTGCCTACCAATAAATCGAAGGACGTACGCAAAGGCTCTTACAAGTCGTAGATGAGACGACTGGCGTTCAATAAATGCGGTCACGCGGTCTTCGGAATCCAGGGCTTCGTTCAGCAACACGACGTCCTGCTTAATTTCGGGTAACTCTTTGTCAGGAACGTCGACTCTTGAAATTGGCCAGTCGGAGGTGTCTTTTTTAAGCCAACTTGGTCCTTTCCACCACATCTCTAACTCGACTAGCTTCTTTGGATCGGTCCCCCTCGACGCGACGTCTGCAGCATTGTGTTGAGTTGGGACGTGATACCAAGAATCGATTTCACTTCTCTCCAAAATCCAATGGACCCGGTTAGTCACGAATGTGTGAAGTTTGTATAACGGCGTTTTCATCCATGATAATACGGTTTTTGAGTCCGAAAGCAGGTACGTTGATCGTATGTCGAATCTTTCGAGTAAGCCTTCTGTCGCTCTCAAGGACTTTACTAATAGCTGAGCCGCACAGAGCTCAAGACGAGGAATGGTAAGTGTTTTGAGAGGAGCGAGTTTCGTCTTGGCGTATATCAAATGAGATGAAACCTCTCTGTCGCCGTCTTTCATTCGAAGATACAGCACCGCCGCGTAGCCTTCAGAGGAGGCGTCTGCGAAGCCTATGACGTCTACCGTCGTCAGAGCTTTCGGGACAAAGCATCTGGGAATCGTAACTGCTTCAACGTTCGGTAGATCCTCATAATAATTTTGCCATTCGGAGGCCACATCCTGCGGAACTGGGTCGTCCCATTGCAGTTTCGAACGCCACAACTTCTGTAGGAGAACTTTAGCTTTGAAAACGACTGGCGCGAGATACCCCAAAGGGTCGTACATCCTTGCGATGGTTGACATGATGCCTCGTTTTGTCGCTCTCAATTCCATAGATCGTACTTTGTAGGTCAGCACGTCGTCCTTAGGTTCCCATTGCATGCCCAATACCTTTACGGCTTTGTCCTCCATATCTCCCAAGTAAATCGCATCCTTTCCTAATATTTCACCGTCCTGCATTTTCCCCTCTTGTGTGAGTCTCTCGTCGTTGCTGCTCCATTCTTTGAGTGTGAATCCTCCCCTCTTTAATAGTTCTATGAGTTCCAGTTTCAACTTCTTAGCTTCTTCGATAGAGTCAGCGCCCGTTAAAATGTCATCTACGTACGTGTCCCGTTTTAACGCTTTCGAGGCTAGTGGATATCTGTCCCCTTCGTCCTTGATAAGTTGTCTCACTACCCTCAGTGCTACATATGGGGAGCAAGACATCCCAAATGAAAGTCTGTTGAAACGATACTCCTGTAAGGTCTCACTCTTGTCGAATCTATACAGAAAATGTTGGAATTTCCGATCTTCTTCGTCGACAACGACTTGCAGAAACATTTTGCATATATCCGACGTCAAGGCTATGAGATGAGTTCGAAATCCGAGTAGAACATCCTTGATGTCCAACTGTAACTTTGGTCCCACTAACAGACGGTCATTTAAGGACCCCGTCTTCGTCGACGCTGACGCGTCGAAAACTATTCTTAATTTTGTCGTTGCGCCTTCCTTTAGTACTCCGTGGTGCGGTAAGTAGAACGCCCCATCTTCATCCGCTCTAGATATGAAACCTAGCTCTAAATATTCCCGAATTGCTTGGTCGTAGAGGAGTTTCAATTCTTTGTTCTTTCGGAACTTGTCTTCTAGCCGATAGAATCTTAGGAGAGCGAGTGGTTTAGACGGACCTAAGTCAGTGGGTGTTTCCTTGAAAGGCAATCGGATTTTATATCGTCCATCTCTTTCTCGAGTATGAGTTTCACAAAAATGTTCTTCGCATTTAGTATCCAAGGGGTTCGTCGGGTTTACTTCTGCTACCTCCTCAACCTTCCAGAATTTCTCCATAATCGTGGGAAGATCTTCGATATGGGAGGATGCGAGCAAGGTGACAACGCCTCCATCAACAATGTCAAAAGGAGTCGGACCCATCACGACTGCCCCAAATATAGTTTCCATTACACAGGGAGGCCTTTCGTCCTTTCGAGGTGATACCCCATTGAAAACTTCCAAGAATCTATCCGCGCCCAGAAGGAAATCGACTTCAGTTGGTTCGTAGAATTTTTCATCCGCTAGCACCATTCCTCTAAAGGAGTCGACTATTGAGCGAGGTAGCTTCTGGTTGGGTATTCTTGAGCAGATTCTTGGAATAACGACCGCATCCATACATATTTCGACTTGAGCGCCAGTCCTCGGGATCAAGACGCATCGAGCTTGTCGCTGTCCGCCTGCTATCGGAGCTCCACCGAATCCTCGAAGTCCATGTGGATTAGGACTCATCTTCAGTTTCAAACTTTCTGCTAATCTGCTGGTAATGAATGATCTCTGAGCGCCGCAGTCTATGACCATACGTAGAGGATGTACGCCGCCGGTTCGATCCTTGATAAGTGCTCTCGCTGTTCCTAAAAGGGCGTTGGAATCTACGGCCGAGGTTGACAAAATCTCCTGAGACTTTGATTTCTGAACGTCTAAGTTCGAATTGGATTGGAGTTCGACGGCATGCAGAAGTCTGTGATGCTTCTTTTGGCACACATCGCATCTCGCTTTCGATCTACAGAAACGGGATATGTGTCCATCGGCGAAGCAATTAAAGCAAACTCCTCGGACTCTCTCCTTCAGAACTTCAAATCTTTCCTTTGGCGTCCTTTGAATTAAGGCCGGACACTCACTGAGTCTATGACTCCCCTGACACAGTAAGCAAACTTCAGCCTTCTCACTATCGTCCTGAGCGCATAGGACTTGTTTAGCGTCTCTCCGCTGTCTAGCGCCCGATGTAGCGGTGGCAGCTACGATCTCCAAGATGTTTCTTCTTTCCTCGATGAACTCCGTGAAATTATCGAAAGTTGGCATCCCTCTACCGGCGTATTTGTCTTCAAATCGTTTACGGTTCTCGGCATCTAGACTCTTCAGCCCGAAATACAAGAGGAAGAGGTCACCTAAATCATCCAGTTTGAGCGCTTGAAGTGCCATGACGTCCGTGGCGAAGACCTCCGTCAACTTTTGCAACCCTGCGACCGATTCCTCGTTCAGCGGCTTGACATTTACGATCCTTTCTACGTATAAGTTAGCCAGTCTTCTCTTATTGTTGTACCTTGCTAGTAGGGTGTCATAAGCTATTTGGTAGTTTCCTTCAGCGATGTGAAGTGACTCAATCAACCTTAGCGCCGAACCCTTCAAACTTCCTCTCAGGTAATGGAACTTTTCGGCTTTTGACAGTTCCGTATTATGATGGACGAGCGTTTCAAAGAGAGTATGAAAATTGGTCCATTCTTGTAGATCTCCTGAAAATTGCGGGATGTCAATCCTGGGTAACTTTATCCGGTTTCTATGGGTAGACTGCGAATCGCTTGACGCTAAGGAGTCACGGCGCTCCTCCCTTTGTGCATTCAACTTCTTTGCTGCCGCTTTGATCGAGAAATAAAGCTCGTCGCAGTTCTGGGCCGTGGAAGCGACGTCTTTGATTTTATCGGAGTCCTCTAATTCTTCGTTGGTGGTGATTATGGTCTCTTGTGCGGTTTCGAACGACTTCATATCATCATCAATGCGTTCAGCCCTCGTCAGAAAGATAGCAGCCTTTTCTTCGTTTTCGATCTCCTTGATGAGATCGAAGGCGACTTGAATTCTAGAGAAGTACTTCTCCCTCAAGGCAAGGGCCTTCTTCATGCGTCCGCTTGCAAACATAATCCAAAAATGTACTTTCCCTCAGTATAACAACCGTTCTAATAGTTGCCTATATCCGGCCCGGAGGACCATATGTTCCCTTCAGGCGATTCCTGGGTGAGAATATGTCCTGAGCCTTGGAACGTAATTTTATTTTATTTGCCGGAGGTAGATAACGGTTGGCAACTATCAGAAGGGTTGAATGTATGAAAGAAAACTATTAACATTTATCTGTCATTTATTGCCAATACTGTCATCGCGGACATGCTATTCTTACAAAATTGGCCTTAACAAATTATAAACCAAACTATAAATAAGAATTCAATACAAATCTTAATAAATCTAATTAAGCTTGGGTATGAATGCGAATACAATTCTTAATAAATATAAATAAATCAACTTTGGGTGTGCATGCGAAACAAATCTTAATAAATATAATTAAGCTCGGGTATGAATGCGAATACAATTCATAATAAATATAAATAAATTAACTTTGGGGGTGCATGCGAAACAAATCTTAATAAATATAAATAAATTAACTTTGAGTATGCATGCGAGAATGAATCTTAATAAATATAAATAAATTAACTTTGAGTGTGCATGCGAGAAAACTCTTAATAAATATAAATAAATTAACTTTGAGTGTGCATGCGAGAAAACTCTTAATAAATATATATACATAAATAAGTCTTAATAAATAACTATATAAATAAATCTTAATAAATATATAAACTTTGATATGCATGCGAAAAAACTCTTAATAAATATATATACATAAATAAGTCTTAATAAATAACTATATAAATAAATCTTAATAAATATATAAACTTTGATATGCATGCGAGAAAACTCTTAATAAATATATATACATAAATCTTAATAAATATATAAACTTTGATATGCATGCGAAAAGAAACTTAACAATTATAAATATATAAACTTTGATATGCATGCGAAAGAAACTTAACAATTAATATAAAATAAATCTGCTACGGATGCAGACAAAGAACTTAATAAATAAAAATAGACTTTGGTATACATGCAAAAAGACTTCATAAATATAAATAAACTTTGATATGCATGAATAAAAAAAAAGGGATAAATAAACGAATGGGTACTTGCACAAAATTACGGTGCGATGAAGCGTCCGCTTCCAATTCGTTTTATCCACTGAACTATTTTCGTTTTGTTTTTCCCCCCTAACCCTTCCGGCCCTAGTGATCATTAACTGGAGTAAACACTCGCCTACAACTTTCTTATCTTCATCCCATCGATGACCTTCCTTCTTATTTCAAATTTTATAATTTTAATTTAGAAAAAAACCAACTCGAATTTCGGGACGAAACAGGGTGTCCAACTACTAACTAGAGTGATATTGTAAAAAAGTACTAGTCTGGAGCTGGCCCCGACGGGAACTTCCTTAAAGAGAAGTATCTATATAGGAGGGGGAAGTATATGGGAGGAGAAGTATAACGGAGTGGGAAGTATGTGGGAGGGGAAGTATAACGGAGTAGGAAGTATAATATGGGAGGGGAAGTATAACGGAGGGGGAAGTATAACGAACGGGGAAGTATAACGGAGGGGAAAGTATAAGGAAGGGGAAAGTATAACAGAGGGGGAAGTATAAGGGAACGAAAGTATAAAGGAAGAGGATGTAGTAGGGAGGGAAAGTATAAAGGAGAATTTTCCAAGTTAGTTTTTTAGAAAAATTTTTCGGGCTTTTTTTTTTTTTTTTTTTTCGAAAAATTTTCCAAGTTCTTTTTTTCAAAAAATTTTCAAAGTTTTTTTCGAAAAATTTTCCGGGTTTTCCTTTTTTTTTTTTCGAAAAATTTTTTAAGTTCTTTTTTCGAAAATTTTTTAAGTTTTTTTTTTCGAAAAATTTTCCGGGTTTTTTCTTCTTTTTCTTTTTTCTTTTTTATTTTTTTTTGAAAAATTTTTAAGTTCTTTTTTTCGAAAAATTTTCGAGGTAGAAATAATGGGCTCTTTGGCCTAGGGATGTGCCTCTCGTAAAGGGTAGAAGTACGAAATTTCTCCCTACTAATAAAATAGTAATTAAAAAGTGGCAATTTTTTTGCACCAAAAATTCTTAAAAAATATAAGGAGTAATTGGTGAAAATTTGGTGAAAATCGGATTAACGGTTCGGCCGCAGCGAATTTTTTAAAATTTCAAACAGACATATCTCCGCCATTTTTTCGAAATTCAAAAATACCCCTCGTTACATTCTTCTTCACCGGCTAAAGAAATTTGTGTAAAAATTTGGTGAAAATCGGATGAAAACTGTGGCCGTAAAGTGTTCCGGAAAAAAATGCTACGGACGGCCGGCCAGCACCACAGACAAAGTTGAGATCGGTAAAGATCAATATTCGATTTGACCCTCCGGGGTCTGGAAGACCCTTCCCCAAAAACCCGACGTCGAGGGTATCGCAATAACTTCTTTAAGGAAGTTAAAAACTTTTCTAGTGGAATGTCTAAAATGGATTTTAGACCAAAAAAACTCTAAATTTGGCATTTTTTAAAGTTGTCCAAAGAGGACATATGAACAGGCCAAAAAAATAAGTGCTCCAATCGAAAAAACTACCCAAATAAATGTTGCTTAAAATTGAGCGTAGAATCGAGAAAAGCATAAAACATAGTATTTCTATTTAAGGAGGTATGATGGTTTTTAAGTGAGTTGCTTTGCAAATTTTTCGTTGTTAACAATGGTTTTCGGTTTTTCCCTTCTATCTCGGAAACCGTCGCTCAAAACGAAAAAATGTCTTAAGTAAAAGTTGTAGGTACTGAAATTTACTACATAAAATATCTTATTAGTTTTTACCGTCAGAGCAACACTTTAGGAGATATGGAAGTATTTAAGTTGGTTGCTTTGCAAATTTTTCGTTGTTAACAACGGTTTTCAGTTTTTCCCTTTTATTTCGGAAACCGTCGCTCAAAACGAAAAAACGTCTTAAGTAAAAGTCGTAGCTACAAAAATTTCCTACTAAAAAGACCTAATTAGTTTTTTTGTCAGAGCAATACTTAAGGAGATATGAGGGTTCTTAAGTGAGTTGCTTTGCAAATTTTTCGTTGTGAGCAACGGTTTTCGGTTTTTCCCTTCTATCTCGGAAACCGTCGCTCAAAACGAAAAAACGTCCTAAGTAAAAGTCGTAGCTACGGAAATTTCATACAAAAATTTATTTGTTTATTTTTTGCGTAAGAGCAATATTTAAGGAGTTATGAGGTTAAAACTAATAATCCTACAGAGCCTGTCTGAAAACTTAAAACCTTCATATCTCCTAAAATATTGCTCTGACGGAAAAAACTAATAAGATATTTTATGTAGCAAATTTCCGTAGCTACAACTTTTACTTAAAACATTTTTTCGTTTTGAGCGACGGTTTCCAAGATAGAAGGGAAAAACCGAAAACCGTTGCTCACAACGAGATATGTACAACGAACTTAAAACCCTCATATCCCCTTGAAATAACGAAGTTGGTGTCGCTCTGTGACACCCTGTACACAAAATCAAAACTCTTGATTTGCAATCAATTCTTCGTCAAAAAACAAGAGGGGTTTTCATTTAACTTTTTTCGTAGGACTCAAATTATAGAAGGATGGTCCATCTAGTTGGAAAAAAATTCATACCAAAAAAATAAGTGCTCCAATCGAAAAAATGACCTAAATAAAAGTTTCTCAAAATTGAGCATAGAATCGATTAACAGCATAAAAACATAGGGTTCCCAATTAAAATAACGAAGTTAGCACTCTCTGCGCCACCCTGTATACCAAAACCGTAATCTATCAAATGTCGTTTGTCGGGGGGGTTTACGTTTAACTTTTTTTCTGACTAAATGCTTTGCCTTAAAATTGCTGGTCCACTCTAGTTGGGACACTCTGTATACTGCTCCCATGTTCAGACTGTGTTTCCTTCTGTGCCATCTGAATTATGTAAAGCTTTTAAACATGAATTTTTTAAAAAGTAAAAAATGTACTTCTTGATATTTCCATTCCTCCAAGTCATTTATTTATAAAAAAGGCCCCTTTCATCCTCGTATATAATTCAAAACAGACTAAACATCCGTTCGTTTTACGATTTCATGAAAAGTGTTTATCACAGTATCGCTTTTTAAAAAGGCCCAGAAGTTCGTCAGGAAAAGCAATAAATTTCAAGTGAAGAAAAAATTGCGTGTTAGAAAAAAAGTCTGAAAGTGGGCCAGGAAGGGCGTAAAAGCATTATTCAACTTTCTTTACTATCGCCTATAAAGAAAAGTTATATTGAGAATTAAAGGCTGTTCAAAGGCAAACCTTCTGATCAATTGTTTCTCAAGGAAAGTTGAAAACCGTTGACATTGGCTTCTCTGGGCTGAGATGTGGTTTTTTCTTTTTCTGGAATAAACCACAAATTGTGCAATTTCTAATTATTTTCTATGTTCCACTTTCGTAACCGGTACGGTTGCGCTGCGTCAACTATCTTCAGAAGTGGAAGAATCTTCACCTATTTAGGTCGTATAGTGGGGAATTTATTACTCGACACGTGAGGCTTCAACTGAAGGGGATTAAACGCTATCTAAAGAGTTCAAAGACCCTCATATCACTTCCGTTTTTTTAACCTCCTTAAGTTATTGTGATACCCTCCACGTCGGGTTTTAATCGCGGCAAAAAGAAGCAGCAATTCTAGCATCAGCAGTGCCACCTTTGGATGATTATTAACTGCAGAAACAGCGGGCAAAAGAAGCAGCAATGAACAGTGCCACCTTCAGATTAACCGCAAAAAAGCGGCAAAAGAAGCAGCAATTCTAGCATCAGCAGTGCCACCTTTGGATTATTAACTGCAGAAACAGCGGGCAAAAGAAGCAGCAATGAACAGTGCCACCTTCAGATTAACCGCAAAAAAAGGGGCAAAAAGAAGCAGCAATCCAGGCATCAAAATCAGGCGTCGGGTTTTTAACGGAGAGCGTTAAAACGTGGTTTTACGAAAAAAAAGTTAAATGTAAACCCAACTTAATTTAAATCAAAGAATTCGATGGTGTAGTTTAAAATGCGTTTGGATATACAGGGTGCCCCACACAGAACCTAACTTCGTTATTTCAAATTAGAACCCCTATTTTTTTTATTGTAGATTCGTAATCTACGCAAAATTTCGAGTTGATTTGACTATTCATACGACCATTTTTGACAACTTTAAAAAATGTCAAATTTTAGGGTTTTTTGCGCTAAAATCCATTGAAGTCGACCAAAGAGACTCATTTTTTAAATTCCTCTTAGTTTTTTTTCCAAAGATTCCATTTATCACAAATTTAAGCATCTTCGCATTCTGCATCACGAGATGTCATCGCTAACGCCCTTTTTTCGAGTGCCCTAAGTTTCCAGACACCCCGTATACCGATCTCAACTTTGTCTGTGGTGCCGCCCGGCCGTAGCATTTTTTCCTGAACAGTTTACGGCCACAGTTGTCAACCTCAAAATCAACTTTTCAAACTAGAACTTTTTTTTGTTTCGCAGTCAAAAGGTTTATAAAAAAAACGAAATTTTGAATGGTAAGTTTAATAACACTATTTCTATACAATTAATATAAAACCTATGTACAGAGTTTTTTTTAGGCGAAATATCGTGCATAATATAGGCAGTCAATAGTGAAATTTCAATTTATTTAAAATAAAGATGGCAACAATAAACACTATACATCAAAAATGATACAATTAAATACAAAAATGGGGACTATACAAATATTTGGTCTAATCGAAAAAGAACCATGGGATATAAAAAAAGGCACGTTCTACGCACAAGGAATACAAAAAAAGAAGGATAAGCGAGTGCGTAGTGCTCTCAAAAGATAGCTAAAAGGGACTAAAAATATTGTCTTTCCGCACTTGAAATATTAAAATATGTGCAGGATTATAAAACTAGATTTTTCAAAAAATTTCCAGTCGTTTGTTATATCCTCCTTTTTTTGGTCTTTTCCATTTTGCTTTTAAACGCTCAACCCCAATGATAACAATAAAATATATGTTTTTAAATAAAATTTGATTTAAAGAACAAAAAAATTAAAGCTATTGAAACCAATGCGAAAGAAGACTATGCCCTGAAGGCGGGGAGGAAAAAAAAAAGTTGATTTTTTTTCCCCAAGAAAATTGGGTTCAGTCAATTTCCCAATTTTTTGGTAACGAATTGATCCTTAGAAGACTTAGAGGCATGTGGGCTACCTTGTCTTTTTCTTGATTTGCTTCGCGAGTTTTCTACGTTTGAGGATCATTTCGTAAAGGGCGTCCATCCCTTCGAAAAGGCCTTCGCCGGTGATGGCGCAGGCGGGTTGTACGACCCACATATGGGCGTTGCCGAGTTCGTGCAAGCCGAGGAGCTTTTCGAGCTCTTTAGGTTCTTTCGCGCCGGGTAGGTCTTGTTTGTTGGCTAAGACTAGGACAGGGACGCCGGCGTTATCCGGAGAACGAGCGGTCCTCGCAAGTTCCATTTTGGCTTCTTCCATCCTCTCCAGATCGACTGAATCCAGGACGAAAACGATGCCGTCTGTACAGCGCGTGTAGCTTTTCCAAAGCGGTCTCAGTTTCTCTTGCCCACCGACGTCCCATACCAGAAAGGATATACCCTTGCTTCGACCCAACGCCCCTTTGACTTTCTCGCAGTTGAAACCGATGGTCGGAACAGTATTTAGATACTGGTCAAACTTGAGACGGTACAGCGCCGTCGTTTTTCCTGCCGAGTCCAGCCCGAGCATGACGACGTGGAGTGTCCCCTGAGCCGAAGGTAGTGAGTCCAGGAACGACGAGCTTTTCCCCATATTTGCCCCATTCCTGTCCTTCACTTACACCTCCACTTCGAATCTGCAACAGATAAACAAACAGTTATTGAAAACCAACGTTCACAACCCACAGTTTCTTAAGCACAAAGAATCTTGGTGATCAATTTCAATTCCATAGAACGTCATAGAACGTGATTATGGGACATGCCTTTCTCCACGTGAGACCCGAATACGTAATGACCCAAAATGTTAATCGTCCTATTGTTTACACAGTACCTTAAATTAACTTCAATCGATTTTTAATTTACATTTTTCGATAAAAGACGTTGAACCACAAGTGAGCGGCAGGTTCTGAAGAGAAAGTAGTTTCACTCTGCTCTCTCCCCAAGGCTTTTTTTTTATACACAAGCAAAAGTTGTAAGTTTTAGGGATACAAAAGTTACGTAATGCGGGGAGTGGTCGTTTTTAAAACAAAAAAAAATATGCTTTTACCCGCTTTAATAAGTTTAAACAGGTTTTTAGAGACCTGAACATCCCTTTTTTACCTTGGTGCACCTGCTGGGGGATTTTTGTTTTTATAAGCTTCTCATCACCGTTGTCAGGACATAAATCTTCCACATAAACCCTTTAGTATAACAACTTTTACAATTGAACAATACTTTATTAGAACGTTTTTTTGTTTTTTTTTTTCCAGCAGAAAGAAGACAACAACCCAGAGATGAAGGATACGATGTATTCAAAAATGGGGACAAACAGGTATGATTTTGAGAACAGATAGCTTTCTTCTGACCCGAAATATGGCGAAATAAAAAGCGTGACTGGTAAATCACGAGGGAGCTTAAGAAAAAAAAACTAGATTGGATATTATATTGACTATTTTAAAATGAATCGAGAAGTGTTCCGGGGTAGGGAAGACCGGTTTTAACCCGCCGGAATTTCAAGGGTTGGTGGGGGGCACCTGCGACACGCAATCTCCGCGACAAAAACCACTCGCCGTGATTTTTACAAGTTGATATGTTGAAAAATTTTGTCGTTTTCCGGAAATGTCGAAAGAAAACAACGGTGGCTTTTAAAAAGAATCACGTTTCAAACGTCGGATTTTCCTTATTTGCAGTTTTCATGTTCAAAAGAGAAACATTGTGTGAAGTAGATAAACTAGGAAACAACGATGGGAAATGCCGCCTTTGTGTAACACGCTGAAGTAACCTCTTGCCCATGTGGTAATTTGTTCTTAATTTACATTTTTTCCTCTCTCCAGTTAGTGAACTCCGTTCATCCAACCGTAGCGTACTTTGACCCATTTCTTTCTAGAATGTAATTCATGTGAAGCGGAGTCTAGAGGAATAGCCCCGAATTCGGAGGTTCGATCAGTCGGGGCAACATTCTCAGTCTATCAGGTTATTCGCCTCTCGGCTCAATTAGACTGTTGTCGAGCAAAGCTGAATAAGTTCGCTTTTGATACACCGACAAAGCTCGAATCGCAGCGACACGAATGAGGCCCAGACGCCGAAATTTCTGCCCGAACGATCTGATGCACCGACAACGCTCGGATAGCAGCGACACGAATGGGGCACAGACTGCCGAATATTCAGCCCTCACAATCTGTACAGACAGCGCTCGGATCGCAGCGACACGAATGGGGCACAGACTGCTCTATTTGCCGCCCGAACAATCTGTACAGACAACGCTCGGATCGCAGAGACACGAATGGGGCACAGACAGCTCAATTTTCCGCCCGAACAATCAGATGCACCTACAACGCCCGGATCGCAGCGACACGAATGGGGCCCAGAATGCCGAATTTCCCGCCCGAAAGAATCCCGAATAATGTGGACTTGATGACGTCATCAAAACTACAAAGCATATCACCTGTCTGAATAACTTATGACATCATGCTTATCCGTGCACCATTACTAGCGATTGACTATATTATTCATCTTCCGGTCACTACAGCGTAGATGTTTATTGATTCTGTCTTTTTATAACCACTGGGTTTTCAAGGCCATAAAAGAAATCAATTTTGCAAAATTCAATCAGAAAAGGTGAAAAAGGAATACAATTGCAAATTACAATTTGAATTGCAAATATTAAGGTTTAAAACAAAGAAATTTTTTCTCTCTCATTGAGGTGGAAAAAAAAATCAAAATTTCACACGTGAAAGTTTCAAAACTTCCTCAACCCGGGTGTTTCTAAAGTGTTCGGCCACAGATCTAGAGCGTGCAACGATCTAAACGGGTTCGACCTTCCCCACCCTATACATATTTATACACTTTCGCCTCTATGAAGCAAAAACTTAGAAGAAAAAAACAATCCTATTTCATCAGACTTTTTACCACCGTAAACAATTATTCTTGTCACGTAGTAGTTGATTTTCAATTTGAGATAAATACGGCAATAATTTAACGTTAGGTAATAATCAAGGTTTCTGCTTTTAGCACAGGGATTCTAGAGATGAGGGCCTGAGTCATCCCAAGTTTCTTTCTTAGGTCAATTGGAGGATTCTTCGGCATTTCTTCCAATTACCACTGTCAGGCTAATAAAGGAAAAGACTTTCACCACTGAATCTTTATGACAAGTGTAGAGAATTTCTCTTTTATAAAAAAAAACGAAGGCGAAAAAGAAGTAGGTCATGAAGTTCTTTATCTGAGTGTGAATATCATTTAAATAACGATAGCCTTTAGGGCGAGGCCGCTATCTTCAAGGGCCCAATTACCCGGTAGCTCCCTTAATTCCAGAGTTTCGAAACACGCGCCCGAACTCGAGATCACGTATCTCGTTCGAACAAGATCTAATTAAAGTCCATTCTTTGTTTTTACACGGATCCATTCAATATTTTTAGAGAAAGACGTAAGCCAGTATTTCCTGTCCCTGACGTTCTATAAAAGAAAGGGGATGCCACATGCGGGAGCTCGAAAATAGTACGATCATTTTTCGATGGCATCTTCTGAAACTCCAATACTGACTCGGATGCTAAGCCT
The DNA here is from genome assembly GCA_014119065.1 of Orius insidiosus. Classification (NCBI taxonomy): domain Eukaryota; kingdom Metazoa; phylum Arthropoda; class Insecta; order Hemiptera; family Anthocoridae; genus Orius; species Orius insidiosus. The sequence continues at coordinate 738,456 of JACGAQ010000018.1, forward strand.
TCACCATCAGTGCTTAGCAAAGCACAGGCAAAGGGCCATTTCAAACGGTTCCTACGTTCTAAAACGCTATTTTCGCTTTTCAGCCGATAATTTTTGCCCAGTCGCTATTCTGCTTGGCGTATCTTTCGCCTTCACCATCAGTGTCGAGGTGCTATAGCTTACAACGCCCAGGTTTTCCGCCCTGAGAGCCAAAAGGTGATTCCGAGCGGTTTTTGCTAACTTTTTTGCTTCTGCTCCCCACTTCTCTTAATCGCCCGATACCTTTCCTAATCAAGAGGACGAAGGAGACTTTTCACCCCTTGTATGGAAGCCCATCAGCATTCTGAGGAGACGCGCCCTTTTCGCTCTTCGAAAGCACGTCAGACTTTTAGCTCTCAACTGCTGCCATAGGCAAGAAACACGAACTGACGGAAGAACTTTCACGAACCGGCAAGAATACTGACAGAAGATCAGTCAGATAAAGCCTTTACCATCAGTGTAAATTCGAGGGTGCTATAGCTTGCAAAGCACAGGCAGAAGGGCCACTTCAAACGGTTCCTACGTTCTAAAACGCTTTTATTTTCGCTTTTCGAGCCGATAATTTTTGCCCAGTCGCTATTCTGCTTGGCGTATCTTTCGCCTTCACCATCAGTGTCGAGGGTGCTATAGCTTACAACGCCCAGGTTTTCCGCCCTGAGAGCCAAACGGATGATTCCGAGCGGTTTTTGCTAACTTTTTTTGCTCCTGCTCCTCACATCTCTTAATCGCCCGATACCTTTGCTAATCAAGAGGACGAAGGAGACTTTTCACCCCTTGTATGGAAGCCCCCATCATTCTGAGGAGACGCGCCCTTTTCGCTCTTCGTGTGAAAGCACGTCAGACTTTTAGCTCTCAACTGCTGCCATAGGCAAGAAACACGAACCGGCAAGAAACTGACAGAAGATCAGTCAGATGAAGCCTTCACCATCAGTGTAAATTTGAGGGTGCAATCGCTTGCGAAGCACAGGCCCGTTTCTAACGGAAGGTTTTCCGACCTGAGAGCCAAACGGATGATTCCGAGCGGTTTATGCAAACTTTTTTGCTCCTGTTCCTCATCTCAATCGCCCCTACCTTTCCGAAACAAGGGGACGGGAGAGACCTTTCACCCCTTGCATGAAAGCCCTCATCAGCATTCTAAGGAGAGACTCGCCCTTTTCGCTCTTCGAAAGCACGTCAGACTTTTAGGTCTCAACTGCTGCCATAGGTAAGAAACACGAACTGACAAGATACTGACAGAAGATCAGTCAGATGCTAGATGAAGCCTTCTCCACCAGTGTAAATTCGAGGGTGCAATAGCTTACGAAGCACAGGCCCGTTTCTAACGGAAGGTTTTCCGACCTGAGAGCCAAACGGATGATTCCGAGCGGTTTTTGCTAACTTTTTTGCTCCTCTCATCTCAATCGCCCCTACCTTTCCGAATCAAGGGGACGGGAGAGACTTTTCACCCCTATGAAAGCCCTCATCAGCAATCTAAGGACGCGCCCTTTTCGCTCTTCAAAAACACGTCAGACTTTTAGCTCTCAACTGCTGGCAAGAAACACGAATAATGGATTTTTATGGTGTGGGAAGGTAGTACAAAAAGCCCTAAAAGTACGTTTTACCTCAAGTGTCTCCAGACGTTTTACGGCCTGAAAAGGATTTGAAGAATATAGGACAGGCGACTGCCATCCGGTATTGATTAAGGGGAAGAAGAACAAAGAAAAATCTTATCTTAACGACCCTACCACAAATGCGGGCAATTGCTGAAAGTAAAAAAATCTGGTTTCAAATTCCGTTTTAAAATGATGGATTAAGCTATCAAAATGACATCTGAAATGTCCGATTTTTACCGAAATAAAAAGCGGGACGGTTTCATCACGATTTTTTTTTTAAATTAGCCTCTCCTCAATGGCTTGATTGATGCAGAGCGACGTTGCCAGTTCGTTTTGCTCTATAAAAGGAAGATGTGAAATGATTTTATAATCGAGAACTCATTAAAAGGATGTTTCCAGGGCAGAGAAAAAAGCCCGGAAGTATCATCCCAATTTTTCCCATTGAGGATGAAAAAACCAACGTTTTTTAAGCATCTCAAGGTAAACAAGCGCAGAAATTATTATTAAAAAATTTTATAAATAAATTTTGTGTACATAGTTCATGGACTTGTCGTGATGAAATGATCCTTGGCATTTTAGAAGCGAATTTGGTCAATTGGGCAAAGCCACGTGCTTTATTAATAACGTACTGATATGACTAATATTTTAATTTATTTTCTCTTTCGCAATGTCCAAATCTGTGTCTGATCGACCTTGACGTTCATATGTCACGATTTCCCAGTTCCCACAGCCTCTCTCCGGCGAATCGCTCCCCCTCAAACCGCCCGTAGTCGAAAAGACAAAAAGCAAACAAGAGTGCGGAAGTCCTTCCTGTAGGAAGTTACGGTGAACAATAGACTTTTTTAGCAAAAGCGACAAAAGGTTCTTTGACATAAGTGTTGTTTTTAAAGCATTGTTCTTCTCTAGGAGCTTTTTTTCGGGGAGGAAACCAGGTGGAAAATCGGACTTAAACATTATTTACGTAACGTTTCCGCATGTCGTTCACCTATGCCATTCAGCAAAAATGCAGCAATTCTAGCATCAGCAGAGCCACCTTTGGATTATTAACTGCAGAGAGAGCTGCCGAAAGAAACAGTAATTCTAGCATCAGCTGTGCCACTTATGGATTATTAACTGCGGAAACAGCGGTAAAAAGAAGCAGCAATCCTAGAATCAGCAGTGCCACTTGATTATTAATTGCAAAAACAGCTGCAAAACGTAGCATCAATTCTAGCATTAGCAGAGCCACCTTTGGATTATTAACTGCAGAGAGAGCTGCCGAAAGAAACAGTAATTCTAGCATCAGCTGTGCCACTTATGGATTATTAACTGCGGAAACAGCGGTAAAAAGAAGCAGCAATCCTAGAATCAGCAGTGCCACTGGATTATTAATTGCAAAAACAGCTGCAAAACGTAGCATCTATTCTAGCATTAGCAGAGCCACCTTTGGATTATTATCTGCAGAAAAAACGGCCGAAAGAAGCAGCGATCCAGGCATCAACCCAGCTTTTGATTGCTAACTTCTTCTCTAGGAGCTTTTTTTCGGGCAGGAAACCAGGTGGAAAATCGGACTTAAACATTATTTACGTAACGTTTCCGCATGTCGTTCACCTATGCCATTTTCACAAAAATGACCTTTCAAATCTCATAAACTTCCCATTTCGTAATGGCTTTTGCCATCTTTTTTTGGGAGAAAAGCACCACTTGTGCAGTTAAACGCGTCATGAGATAGGAAATCCGTAAAACGAAGTGGGTTTCTGGAGACGAGTTTTCCCCCTCCGTCGCGTTTTAGGCGGAACCGTTAGCATTCCTAGGGGATACTCCCCGACCTGAAAGTCGAACTGCAATTTTTTTAATTTCTCGGGCTAAAGTTATCGAACCGGTACGGTCTACGAGGGTATTTAAAATAGAAACCGGAAAAGCCAGGTGGTTCATGCTCATCTGACTACGGAAACCTTCACGCTTGGGAACATCAAGATTTTCTGTACCAAAAAATTGAAAGTTCTTCAGCAGCATCCGAAGACCTTTTGAACTTACATAACCTGAATGTGTACAATGGTTTCCTCATATCAGATAACGACTTTCGAAATACTTCAATATTCGACCGCAAAAACAGATGTCGAGCGTGGGAAATATGAGAAGGGGCCGAAGGAGGGGAAGAAAGTACCTGGCCTAGAAGTAGGGTGGAGTCTTGTTTGTTAAACTTTCGACTAATGACCCAAATGATAAAAGGAACCAGTGGAATTTGAGAATATTTTGACGTCTTCAGAAACGCAAGAATGGCTTCTCCATTAATAAAATGCCCTGGGAATCAATAAAAATAAAAGAAGCAGAAATCCAGGCATCTTCAGTGCGAGCTTTTGATTATTAACTGCAGAAACAGCAGGCAAAAGAAGCAGAAATCCTGGCATCAATGAACAATGCCACCTTCAGATTGACTGCAGAAAGAGCGGCAGAGAGCAGCAATTCTGCCATCAGCAGAGCCACAAGATTATTAACTGCAAAAACAGCGGCGGAAAGCAGCAGAAATCCTGGCATCAATGAGCAGTGCCACCTTTAGATTAATAACTGGAGAAAAAGCGGCCGAAAGAAGCAGTAATCCTAGCATCAGCAGTGCCACTGGATTATTAAGGGCAGAAGAGCGGGGGGGGGGGGGAATGCTGGCATCAATGTACAGTGCCACCTTCAGATTGACTGCAGAAAGAAGCAGCAATTCTGCCATCAGCAGAGCCACTTATGGATTACTAACAGCGGAAACAGCGGTAAAAAGAAGCAGCAATCCTAGAATCAGCAGTGTCACTTGATTATTAACTGCGAAAACAGTGGCACAAAAAGGAGCAATCCTAGAATCAGCAGTGCCACTGGATTATTAACTGCAGAAAGAAGCAGAAATTCTGGCATCAATGTACAGTGCCACCTTCAGATTAACTGCAAAAACAGTGGCAGAAAGAAGCAGCAATTCTGGCATCAATGAACAGTCACACCTTCAGATTAACCGCAAAAACAGCGGCAAAAAGAAGCAGCAATTCTAGCATCAGCAGAGCCACTGGATTATTAACTGCAGAAAAAAACGGCCGAAAGAAGCAGCAATCCAAGCATCAACAGTGCCCACCTTCGGATTATTAACTGCAGAAAGAGCTGCCGAAAGAAGCAGTAATCCTAGCATCAGCAGTGCCACTAATGGACTATTAACTGCGGAAACAGCGGTAAAAAGAAGCAGCAATCCTAGAATCAGCAGTGCCACTGGATTATTAATTGCAAAAACAGCTGCAAAAAGTAGCAGCAATTCTGGCATCAACAGAGCCACCTTTGGATTATTAACTGCAGATAAAAAAGGCCGAAAGAAGCAGCAATCCAGGCATCAACAGTGCCCACCTTCGGATTATTAACTGCAGAAAGAGCTACCGAAAGAAGCAGCAATCCTAGAATCAGCAGTGCCATTGGATTATTAATTGCAAAAACAGCTGCAAAAAGTAGCAGCAATTCTAGCATCAGCAGAGCCACCTTTGGATTATTAACTGCAGAAAAAACGGCCGAAAGAAGCAGCAATCCTAGCATCAGCAGAGCCCGCTTTTAACTGCGGCAACAGCGGCAAAAAGAAGCAGCAATCCTAGCAACGCCAGTGCCAACTTTTGATTCTAAACAGCAGAAAAAACCATCGGTTTTTTCAACAAGAACCTTCTCGTTATTGCGAAGGTTAAAGTTTTCCTTTTTCTATAATAAAAAAAAAAGTGCTTCAAAAGGTCAAGCGGACAATCTTCTAAATCACAAGACAGAGAATGGCAAAACATCAAAATTTCAGATTCAATAAAGCGAATAAAACGACAGTTAAAAGAAGTGTAGGTTATTGCTCCATTTTGAGATTTGACAGGTGCCTTTTTGTACCTGAAGACGCTAAAAATAAGCTTAAGAACCTGATTTTTTTTGGCTTTTAAATTAAAAAAAGGGGTAGTAAAAGAAAGGAGTTTACCTGAAGAGACGTAAATATAGAATTTTAATCCGAATCATGATATGTTGAAGCCCAATTTCAGGGCCCAGGAAGACACAAAGCACTTTCTTTTTATCCTTTTTGATCACACCATTTAAATCACACTTTTTTGTTAACACTGATGAGAAAATAAAAACAATAAACAAAAAAAAAAGTTACGAGGAGGAAGATAAAGATGGTATACGTTACTAATAGGAGAACCGCCTCTCCGTAACTGAAATAATCGGATGAAGTCGAGGCGCTCCCACTCTTCCGACGGCCGGGGAGGGATGAGCTCTGCGCGCGCCGGAAACTTCTTTTCAACATGTCAAAAATCATTTTCAACTCATTATTTTTATACAGAGTAGGGCATAATCATACTCAGAAATCATATTACTTTTATTATATTTTATTAACGATTGTCCTGAAAAAAATATTAGGTGTACAAAATGAAACTCAGCCACAGGGTAAATTTGAATTTTGTAGATTTTAGCCGAGTTTCATTTTGTACAAGTAGTTCATTTTTTCAAAATTTTAAACATTTTAGGCGTTAAAGTCCATCAAAAGTTGACCTTCTCCGTGTAAGAAGGTTATTGACGTATACCATTAAGAAGGTTAATTTTTAAAGGCTTGTAAATCGTAAACCGTTACAGATATTGAAAAAATGAACTAAATAAAATCGGTTGGAAATTCAATTCTCTTTAATTTTTATTCTATTCATTTTTTCTCTAGGACGCACCGTTTTCAAGATAAATTTATTTAAAAAAAATTATTTTCCGAAAATGGTGCATCCTAGAAAAAATAATTAAGTACAAATTTATAGAAAATTAAATTTCCTGCAATTTTTATTTATTAGGTGTACAAAATGAAACTCAGCCACAGAGTAAATTTGAATTTTGTAGATTTTAGCCGAGTTTCATTTTGTACAAGTAGTTCATTTTTTCAAAATTTTAAACATTTTAGGCGTTAAAGTCCATCAAAAGTTGACCTTCTCCGTGTAAGAAGGTTATTGAAGTATTACCATTAAGAAGGTTATTTTTTTAAAGGCTTGTAAATCGTAAACCGTTACAGATATTGAAAAAATGCACTAAATAAAATCTGTTGGGAATTTAATTCTCTTTAATTTTTATTCTATTCATTTTTTCTCTAGGACGCACTGTTTTCGAGATAAATTTATTTTTAAAAAAATTATTTTCCGAAAATGGTGCATCCCAGAAAAAACTAAATAAGTAAAAATTTATAGAAAATTAAATTTCCTGCAATTTTTATTTATTAGGTGTACAAAATGAAACTCAGCCACAGGGTAAATTTGAATTTTGTAGATTTTAGCCGAGTTTCATTTTGTACAAGTAGTTCATTTTTTCAAATTTTAAACATTTTAGGCGTTAAAGTCCATCAAAGTTGACCTTCTCCGTGTAAGAAGGTTATTGAAGTACTATATATATATGGATTACCATTAAGAAGGTTATTTTTTTAAAGGCTTGTAAATCGTAAACCGTTACAGATATTGAAAAAATGCACTAAATAAAATCTGTTGGGAATTTAATTCTCTTTAATTTTTTCTATTCATTTTTTCTCTAGGACGCACTGTTTTCGAGATAAATTTATTTTAAAAAAATTATTTTCCGAAAATGGTGCATCCCAGAAAAAACTAAATAAGTAAAAATTTATAGAAAATTAAATTTCCTGCAATTTTTATTTATTAGGTGTACAAAATGAAACTCAGCCACAGGGTAAATTTGAATTTTGTAGATTTTAGCCGAGTTTCATTTTGTACAAGTAGTTCATTTTTTCAAAATTTTAAACATTTTAGGCGTTAAAGTCCATCAAAAGTTGACCTTCTCCGTGTAAGAAGGTTATTGAAGTATAACCATTAAGAAGGTTAATTTTTAAAGGCTTGTAAATCGTAAACCGTTACAGATATTGAAAAAATGAACTAAATAAAATCTGTTGGAAATTCAATTCTCTTTAATTTTTATTCTATTCATTTTTTCTCTAGGACGCACCGTTTTCAAGATAAATTTATTTAAAAAAAAAATTTTCCGAAAATGGTGCATTCCAGAAAAAACTAATTAAGTACAAATTTATAGAAAATTAAATTTCCTGCAATTTTTATTTATTAGGTGTACAAAATAAAACTCAGCCACAGGGTAAATTTGAATTTTGTATATTTTAGCCGAGTTTCATTTTGTACACCTAATATAAAAGTTGTGGATTTGTGGATTTCTTCATGAATATGGCCTGAAATCTGAAGACAATAAGTAGATTAAACAATCAATTTTTTTATTTTAATCAAAATACATTTATATTATTGTACAACGTATTGCTTAAATACTTGAATAACAATTTTATCTCCTCAACAAATTTTTAAAAAAGTTACCCAGAAAAACAATTAAAAAAAATTATTCTTTAGATATGAAGAAAGTTAAAAAAACATACATAGAGAAGTAGACATAGAGAAAAGTAGCACATTGGTGCCACAAGAAAAACTCAAAATGAGCGTAAAGAGGTCGAAAAATTGGATAAAATTACAGCGAAAAACATCGATTAATTGGTCAAAAAGAGTTTTTCTAGTAGTTACGACTATAATTTATTGAAAAATTGGCCATCTGGTCCGATTTAAGTCAAATACGAAGACTAGAAGAATGGCACGATGGATTAAAGCTTTTATGGTCAGTTGATATGACTTAAATGATATGGCGCCATTTTAGCCCAATCAAATTTGCGTTTGGAATGCTGAAAAGAAGGTTCTGACCAAAAAAACGCCCATTTTTCAAGATTTTTCTTGCTCTTTTGGCCAAAAAATTTCCTAATTATCAGCTTTTCTGGTGCTCTCCAGGCTTCAGTTGCCGAACCAGTGCTCCCAACTGTTGATACAGTTGTCAAATCGTCAATGAAAACTGTAGACACTACTGCCAACGACGGAGGCTCGATTGTCCTCCTAGTACTGGCCAACCATAGATTCAGTTACTAAACCAGTGCTCCCAATAGTTGATAAAGTTGTGAAATCGTCAAGGAAAACGGTAGACAACTGCTAACGGTGGAGGCTCAATATTCCTTCCAGTGCTGCCAACTGTAGATTCAGTTTCCGAACCATAGCTGCCAACTTTTGTTACAGTTGTCAAACCATCAAGAGAACACAATGGCCAAGGAACTCATGACCAAAAAACTCCCATTTCGCAGAATTTTTTTGGCCAAAAAATTTCTATTTTATCAGATTTTCTGGTGCTCTCCTCGCTCTATTGGCCAAGGAACTCCAATTTTGGGCGTTTTTGTCATTCTATAATCGCTAGCAAATTTGATAGGGCTTAAAATCGGACCAAACGGGCAGACATTAAATATTTTAAAGACTTAAAAATTAATATCACAAATGCTTGATTCAAGCCGAGAAATGTCATGACCTGCAATAAAATTATTTTAAATAAAGAATAAAATATTTAAAAAATATACCTGGCGATTCTTCCAGTTGTTTTTTCTATAAGACGTAAATCAGACTTCGGATCTGGAGAAAGAGAGCTCCATTTAGATTTTTGACATATTTCCAGGCCGCAGTTTTCAGAATTGGATGATATACAATTGGCGACAATTTGATAAAATCGATTTGTCAAAGTGTCGATCCAAATGTTCAAATCTTTTCCGACTCGTTTGCTGTTGCTGAAGGCCCTACGTTCTAAAACGCTTCTATTTCGCTTTTCGACCCGATAATTTTGGCCCAGTCGCTATTCTGCTTAACGTATCTTTCGCCAGGTCCGCCATGTATGAATCTAAAAAAAGGAATGAAGGAAGACGAAAAAAGGAGCTTACTGTGTTTGCTGAGCGTTTAAAGGCGAGCCGGAGAGTACTTCTAATGGAATGACAAGAAAATGCGTTTGGGCGAATGGGACGTTATGCCAAACAAGCTTTAAAGTCCATATTCCGGGTAAAAGAGGACTTTTAAGTCCAGGTTTGACGAAGTTTACAAGGACGGCATCTTCCATAACGAAATCGCTGACAGCGGCCACATTCGCCAAAGGGTCCACCCATAAAACAGTCACGTTGAAAAGCGTCTCGCCTGGATTCAGCTCAAATATCGCCACAGGTTCAGCGAAAGGGCCGATCCATCGCAGATTGTTCCGCGTCGTCTGCTCTTTTTGGTCAAAATCCGAACTCACGAAGACAGACTGGAAAAACCATTGAGCTAACAATGGAAATAAGGAACTCACTTTGATTCTTCCAGAAGGAGAACTGTTTTCCAAAATGAAATGATCTACAGGCTGAATCCAGCTTTCTATCCGAACAGTCTTCCCAGTTGGTCTCGATTTTGCATCAAAAAGAATCAAACTTCCTTTATATTCATCCATATAATGATATGATGTTATCTCAAGAAGTTTGCTGAAGACAAAGAGCAATTTCCTGCAGCACGGATGGAAGATCGGGCCAAACTCAAACCAAGAGAGACCAACGCATCATCGCCGTGTGGGCCAATATCCTTTGAATTGTACACACTCTGCCAATATCCAAACCTAAAATATCTAAAGGAAAACAATTATGGAAACTATCAACTTAGGTTTACTTTTGGGGTATTTCCCGTAAAGCCATTGGTCAAGTTTGTTCACTATTTCTTGGTCGATGATAGGCTCGAATTTACGTGCGAAGAAAACAGGTTTGCTTTCCGTAGCTACGATTCGCTCCCAATCGTCATGTTTGAAGTTATTGGGTGAACAGCCGCACCAATCGACAATATGTTTTATACTGACATTTGCACCCAAGGCGTCTCCTCCAGTTTGTCACATGAAGATTATTGTCTACGTATGTATTGCAGATGGAATTTCGTAGCACAGTATGGAAAAAAGACTAAACAATAAAATAAATGAAAACAAAGGCTTACTTCTGCTGGTAAAAGAGTGTATTTGAAGACGTTGTCAATCCGGAGATTAAAGGATCATCTTTGTTTTTGGTGATGTATTCGACGAAAGGTCTGGAAAGAGCGAGCCAGTCGCTCCCCCATCTATAACTATCCCGGACGGAAGAGAGCGATCGCCAGTTCGCCACATGTGATTATCGCATTCCACAAACGTCTTATCCAATCCTTGCTTCTGTATAAACCGCTGCACTTCCCGCCCATGACTTTTAACAAAATTTCTCTCATTCGCAGTTAAAAACTCGACAAGTTGATCATTCCTCCTAAAATAGCAATAGACATTTAAGGTCCTCTAGCAACTTCAATCTAATTGAAATGGCAAATGTGGCGCACTAGCAGTTTTGGCAAGGAAATAATTGCTGACTATTTGAACAGCAAGTCAATATCGCCAACTCGAATGATATACAGGGTGTTATAACTAGAGTGGACCAGCAACTTATTTAGTATTTAGTCATAGAAAAAAAAAAACGTAAACTCCTTACTTTTGAACAATCGACTCTATTTGATAGATTTTGGTTTTGGTATACATAGTGCCGCAGAGTGGGGGGGGGGGGGGGTGTTAAACGCGGATTTCCCCAGTTTTTCGCTTGTATCTCCAAAACGGTACGTCGCAGGCAAAAAATATATAAGTTAAAAAAGAAAGAAGACTAAATTTCCTATAAAGTTGGTTCCATAAAATTTTTGTACGACCAACGAGCGGTGGCGAAAAATGAAAATTTTGACCCTGGGCTATGCCTGACTTTTCGCGGTTTTTTCGCCTGTATCTTCAAAACTGTACGTAGACAAAATATATATAAGTTAAAAAAGAAAGCTGACTCCAATTTAGGTTCAATAAAATTTGTTGTACGACCAACGGCGAAAAACGGAACAAAAAAAAACGGGAAAAAAAGCTAGACCTTGGGGCAATGCCTGACTTTTCGCTGTTTTTCGCCTGTATCATCAAACAGCCAAAAAGAAGCCAAAAATGTACAAGACAAAAATGAAAGGTGATTAAATTTCCTACAAATTAGACGAATCCCCTTTATTGCAGAATCTGTCCAAGCAAATTGCTGAAAAAAGTTGATAAAAAAAAGCATATTTAAAAAATCGCTGAAATTCGAAAAAAAAAAAAGTACTAGTCTGGAGCTGGCCCCGACGGGAACTTCCTTAAAGAGAGTACAATAGGGGGGGAAGTATATGGAGGGGAAGTATAACGGAGTGGGAAGTATGTGGGAGGGGAAGTATAACGGAGGGGAAGTATACGGAGTAGGAATATGGGAGGGAAGTATAACGAACGGGGACGTATAACGAACGGGGAAGTACTAAGTTTTTTGTAAAAAAAAAATTTTGTTTCGGAAAATTTTCCGGTTTTTTCTTTCTTTTTTTGTTTGAAAATTTTAAGTTCTTTTTTCGAAAAATTTTCTAAGTGTCAAGGTAGAAATAATGGGCTCTTTGGCCTAGGGATGTGCCTCTCGTAAAGAGTAGAAGTACGAAATTTCTCGGTACTAAAAAAAAAATTTGTTAACTTTTTTTTTTCGAAAATTTTTTTAAGTTTTTTTTCAAAAAATTTCAAAGTTTTTTTCGAAAAATTTTCCGGGTTTTCCTTTTTTTTTTTTTTTTTTTTTTTTTTCGAAAAATTTTCTAAGTTCTTTTTTTCGAAAAATTTCCAAGTGTCAAGGTAGAATAATGGGCTCTTTGGCCTAGGGATGTGCCTCTCGTAAAGGGTAGAAGTACGAAATTTCTCCCTACTAATAAAAATAGTAATTAAAAGTGGCAATTTTTTTGCACCAAAAATTCTTAAAAAATATAAGGAGTAATTGGTGAAAATTTGGTGAAAATCGGATTAACGGTTCGGCCGCAGCGAATTTTTTAAAATTTCAAACAGACATATCTCCGCCATTTTTTCGAAATTCAAAAATCCCCCTCGTTACATTCTTCTTCACCGGCTAAAGAAATTTTGGTGAAAATTTGGTGAAAATCGGATGAAAATTGTGGCCGTAAAGTGTTCCGGAAAAAAATGCTACGGACGGACGGCCGGCCGGCACCACAGACAAAGTTGAGATCGGTAAAGATCAATATTCGATTTGACCTCCGGGGTCTGGAAGACCTTCCCCAAAAACCCGACGTCGAGGGTATCGCAATAACTTCTTTAAGGAAGTTAAAAATCAGAGGAGCAGTCTGAGCGGAAATCGGTTTACATTTATTCTATGACTAAATGCTTCGCCGTTAAGTTGCTCCCCTCTAGTTGAGACACCCTGTATAATAGGAAGGGCAACTCAAACTGTTCAGCTGATTGAAGATGTGGACATACTTGACAGGAAAATCGCTTTCAGATAAACTAATCCATGTTCGTCTAAGACCTGCAATTTTATGAATAAAAAGTGTAATAAAAAATATAGAAGTAAATTTTTAGTAGAGAGAAATTTGATACTCCACTCTTAGATCTAAATGCTTGAAAATTCTTCCCCTCCTTTATACTTCCCCCTCCTTACATTTCTCCGTTATCTTCCTCCTTACCTTCTCCTCGTTATATCCCCTCCTTACACTTCTCCTCCGTTATACTTCCCTCCTTAACTTCTCTGTTATACTCCCGCACTTACACTTCTCCTCGTTATACTTCTCTCCTTACACTCCCCCCCCCCTTATACTTCTCATCCGTTAGACCTTATACTCTTCTTCTTCTTATACGTCTCCTCCCTATACTTCCCCTCCTTACACTTCCCTCTTTCCCCTCCTTACACGTCTCCCCGGTAAATTTCCCCCATATAGATTCTTCTTTATAAGAAAGTTATTGATGGAAATTTGGTGAAAATCGGTTAAAAACTGTGGTCGAATAGTGTTCCCAAAAAAAGAAGATGCTACGGCCGGCCGGCACAACAGACAAAGTTGAGATCGGTAAAGATCAATATTCTATTTGACCCTCTGGGGTCTGGAGGACCCCAAAAACCGAGGAGCCTTCGCCCCATTAGCCTGTATGTTACCAGTGAAACCTGAGCCTTACTAAGTCAAATAAATCAAGGAAAACGCTCAAAATCTAAGAATTAGTGATAAAAAGATTGATAAGGGGAAAAGCTAACTCAACGTTGAGCCTCCCTTTTCCTGAGAGGTACTCCTGCGTGGGACTTTCGCTGTTCGAATCTACAGCGAAAAAAAAGATAAGCCAAAAAAAGCTGAATTGAGAGTACGGCGAGACCTCCCAGGCAAAAAAGTCTATAACGTTTTATCCATCGTAAATCTAAACTTTGTTGACAACAGCCATTTTCATATTTATAACAAAACCATCCCCTCCCAACTGTCATCACCAGGAAACCCTTCGAACCTACAAACATCACAAGTTTAACCGCTCCTCTAATCACTGATCCTCAGAAAAGATCACTGATCCATTTTCCTCCACTGCGGGCACTGCGTCCGGCGAAGACACTGCATTGGAGGGTATTACAATAACTTCCGTTTGCGACAATTTATTTCAAAGCAGAGTTGGGCTAAAAATATCGGAATTGCTGTGATTTTCAGGTAATTCTCTATATACAGGGTGTCGCTACTACCAGCCTAAAAAAAAAGTTAAATATAAACCCCCCTTTTTTTTGACTAAAGATTGATTTGCAATTAACAAATTTTGATTTTGGTGTACAGGGTGTCCCAGAGCAGAAGTAAAAAGGAGGGGAACTTTCTTAAAGAGAAGAATCAATATCGTGGAAATATACCTGGGGAGACGTGTGAGGAGGGGGAAGTATGAGGGAGGAGAAGTGTAAGGAGGGGGAAGTAGGAGAAGTGTAAGGAGAGGAGGTATAAGTGGGTATAATGGAGGAGAGTGTATGGAGGGGGAAGTATGAGGGAGGAGACATGTAAGAAGAGGAGCTAAGTTCTAACGGATGCGAAGTATGAGGGAGGAGAAGTGTAGGACAGGGAAGTATAACGAAGGAGAAGTGTAAGGAGGGGGAAGTATAACGGAGGAGAAGTGTAAGGAGGGGAAGTATAGAGGAGGGGAAGAATAATTTCAGGGGAAAAAAAAAAACCGCTAATTTGCCATTTTTTAAGTAACCATAATAAATAATTTTTATCTCATCTAAAAAATTAATTAAATGAAACGTCAGTTTGACTTGGAGTAGCAGGATCAGCTACTGGATCAGCTACAGGATCAGCTGATCGTACTTGACAGTTGACCTTTTGTTCACGAAACTTCCGAAGCCAGTTTAATTTTTAGTTCACGTCGGAATCTCGTGAAGTCGAGTCCCGCGACAAGAATTCGCGGTTTTTTTTTTTTGTTTTTTGCGTTTCTTAGCACAATATTTTTTTTAAACGTATTTTTCCTCCTTTCTTCAGGAGGCTTTTCAAGTAGAAGAGGCGACTTTAAAAAAAAGATATTCCCAAGGTATGTAAATTATTTTTTTCAAAAAAGGGTTTTACAGTACTAATTAAAAAAGAAGTTTTATTCTTTTTGAATTGTCTTTTCACTAATTAAATGCCTAAATTATTGTCAATAATTGTACTTAAAATTAATTAATTTACTGACATTTGTTGATAACTTTTACTTTAATTATTTTACTTTTAACTGTTTTAATTAATCATAAATCAATGTAGGTACTCGCTGGGGTAGCATATTTCTATCATTTTTCGTCCCTACTATTGAAACATTTTTAGGTAGATAAAATGAAAGTGTTCGCCGAGTCAGGCCACGGAATGGGCGAGAACCCAAATTTCTCCCTCCTTTTTTTCGAATTTTTCTCAATAAATTGTGCTAAAAATAAGGAGCATTTGGTGAAAATTTGGTGAAAATCGGACTGGTAGTTCGGCCGTAGCGCAAAGAAAACTTGCTACTTTTGAAAAAAGTTCTCGACATTTTCAAGATTACTATACAAGGGAGATCTTTGAAATTTTGGTGAAAATTTGATGAAATTGCGGCCGTGAAGTTCGGAATAATGAACGGACGTCCGGGCGGCACAACAGACAACCTCATGGTCTGAGGGTAACACAATAACTCTTCTTTGAGGAAAAATCGTTTGCCTCTGCCTTGCCAAAGTTAAGGAACAGAAAAGGGTTGTTCAAGTTATCCTTTTGTTTAAGGAAAGCTCCAAGGAACGTTTGACTGGCGAAATGGCGAAAGCCTCCGGCTGGGCACATCCCTCCATTCGTGAGAGGCCTCGTTTACGATTCGAAACTTGAGGGTGAAATCGCGCGGTCGGAACGTTGTTAGGAGTTGATGAGAGAAAGTTTTTATTTTTTTAGCAAACGAAAGAGTCGCAATTTATAAAATAGAAGCGTCTAATGAAAACGTTTTTAAAAGTCATTTTATTTGGAAACTTTTCTCCCTCCTAAGGCACTCCGGGGATTCTGGAAAGCTCGGATAGGCCGAAGTCAAGGAATGATTTTCAAGGTAAACTTGAAAAGTATAGTTAGAAGAAACTCCCTTAAAGAGAAGGAACAATAGGAGGGGGAAGTATAAAAGAGGGGAAAGTTCAAGGAGGGGAGTATAGTATAAGGGAGGAGAAGTGTAAGGAGGGGGAAGTATAAGGGAGGAGACGTGTAAGGGGGGAAGTAACTGTATAAGGGAGGAGAAGTGTAAGGGGTGAGAAATGTAAGGGGGGAAGTATAACTGTAAAGGCAGGAGACGTGTAAGGGGGGAGAAGTATAAGGGAGGGGAAATGTAAGGAGGGGAAGTATAATGGAGGAGACGTGTAAGGGTGGAGAATTATAAGGGAGGAGCCGTGTAAGGGGGGAAGTATTACTGTATAAGGGAGGAGACGTGTAAGGGGGGAGAAGTATAAGGGAGGAGAAGTGTAAGGGGTGAGAAATGTAAGGGGGGAAGTATAACTGTAAAGGAGGAGACGTGTAAGGGGGGAGAAGTATAAGGGAGGGGAAATGTAAGGAGGGGAAGTATGGAGGAGACGTGTAAGGGTGGAGAATTATAAGGGAGGAGCCGTGTAAGGGGAAGTATTACTGTATAAGGGAGGAGACGTGTAAGGGGGGAGAAGTATAAGGGAGGAGCCGTGTAAGGGGGGGTATAACTTATAAGGGAGGAGGAGTGTAAGAAGAGGAGGTATAAGGTCTAACGTATGAGAAGTATAAAGGGGGGGGGGGAGTGTAAGGAGGGAGAAGTATAACGGAGGAGAAGTGTAGGACAGGGAAGTATAAACGGATTAGAAGTGTAAGGAGGGGGAAGTATTGGGGAGGAGATGTATAAGGGGGGAAGTATAAGGGAGGAGAAGTGTAAGGAGAGGGAAGTTTATGGGAGGAGAAGTGTAAGGAGGGGAAGTAGGGAGGAGACGTGTAAGGTGGAGAATATAAGGGAGGAGCCGTGTAAGGGGGGAAGTATTACTGTATAAGGGAGGAGACGTGTAAGGGGGGAGAAGTATAAGGGAGTAGCCGTGAAAGGGGGGGTATAACTTGTAAGGGAGGAGGAGTGTAAGAAGAGGAGGTATAAGGTCTAACGTATGAGAAGCATAAAGGGGGGAGTGTAAGGAGGGAGAAGTATAACGGAGGGGGGAGTGTAAGGAGGGAGAAGTATAACGGAGGAAGTGTAAGGACAGGGAAGTATAACGGATTAGAAGTGTAAAGAGGGGGAAGTATTGGGGAGGAGATGTATAAGGGGGGGAAGTATAAGGGAGGAGAAGTGTTAGGAGGGGAAGTGCACTGAAGGGGAAGGATAATAATTAGATACGAGTCTAATGTAAATGTTTTCTAAAGTCGTTTTATTTGTTAACTTTTCTCCCTTCTTCGGCATTTTCAAGGAGGGGAAAGTATAAAGGAGGGTTAGATCAAGGAGGGGGAAGTACAAAGGCGGGGAAGTTTAAGGTATTTGGTAAAAATCGGTTAAAAAACGTCTAGCAAAAGCTTACCTCTAGATAGGGCTACTTATAAACGTTTTTAGCTTCAAATAATTTATTGTGATACCCTTCACGTAGGGTTTTTCGGGAAGGTCTGCCAAAAAAAAATAAAGTAGAATTTTTTTCCTGAACATTTATAGCCACAGTTTTTAACCGATTTTCACCAAATACTTCCCCTCCTTAAACTTCCTCTCATTTATACTTCCCCCTCCTTAAATCTCCACCTTTTTTATACTTCCCCCTCCTATATTGTTCCTTCTCTTCAAGAAGTTTTCGTACTCGAGAGAGATTTCTACATATGTAATTAAATTTTTTTTCTATGTAACCGATTTTCACCTAATTCTTCCCCCTCCTTTATACTCCCTCTTTTATACTTCCCCTCCTATATTGTTCCTTCTCTTTAAGGAAGATTTCTACTCGAGAAAGATTGCTTTGTAATCAAATTTTATTTTCTGTGTTACCCGATTTTCACCTAAAACTTCCCCTCCTTTATACTTCCCCCTTTGTACTTCCCCTCCTTAATCTTCCCTCTATTTATACTTCTCCCTCCTATATTGTTCCTTCTCTTGAGGAAGTTTTCGTACTCAGAAAGATTTCTATGTAATTAAATTTTATTTTCTATTTGTTGCGTCAGAAAAAAATTGATTCCTTATCAAAAACTCAGTTATTTTCATGTCACTTGGATGATAAAAGAAGGGATAAAATATCAAAAGTTCGCCACGGGTTCAATATGGGAATGCGTGGGAGTATTTTTACGTCCGTATTTGGAACGGTAAATATCCTACTTTTTAAACAAAATTATAGTGCGAAGATGGAGGAAGAAGGGGAGAAAAAATTGATTTTTTTTCTTCTTATTTTGTGATGCTGAGGGACCCTTTTCGTTGGATCACTTGAGAAAATATGCATATGAGGCTGTTTAAATGCAAAAGCGCTCGGTTTAAGTATCGTATAGGACTCTCTCTTTGCCAAAGTGCTTTGACCCCCGTTGAACCGGTACTTTACCACTGTACCCCGCATACCTTAACCACACCATTTATTTTATTAAAAATATTATTAGAACCGTCTATAATAGAAAAATCTATAGGCTGGCAGGAAAAGTCAACAAGGCCACAGTAGATACGCATTAGACCTTTCAATCTTTCAACTTGGTCGATTTTGTCAGTTTTTATGAAATATCTCGAAAACTATGAGGTTTAGCGCAAATCCTATTAAGTGCAAAAATAATCTACGTTAAATTTCCAACAAAAATATTTAGCACATAACCTCGCTAAGATGAACGGCTTAGGAGTTACAAGCCGTCAAAAAAAAAGACGTTCTAACAATTTCCTAGAAGAAAAGGATTTCGAAAAGTGGTTTTTATCAGTTTTTATGAAATATCTCAAAAACTATGAGGTTTAGCGCAAAACCTATTTACTGCAAAAGTAATGTACGTTAAATTTCCAACAAAAAGTATTTACCGCATAAGCTCGCTAAGATGAACGGCTTAGGAGTTACAAGCCGTAAAAAAAAAAGACGTTTTAACAATTTCCTAGAAGAAAAGGATGTCGAAAAGGGTTTTATCAGTTTTTATGAAATATCTCAAAACTATGAGGTTCAGCGAAAAATCGATTAAGTACAAAATAATCTACATTAAATTTCCAATAAAAGTGTTAAGCACATAACTTTGCTTAAGCGAACGGTTTTGGAGTTAGGAACTGCCAAAAAAAGGATTTTCGTTTTCGAGACGAAATATTTATAAGATCTATGCTTGTAGGAAAAATGGACATTCAACAATTCCGCAACTCTGTACGTACATTTAGGACCTTTCAATTATAAGAATTTTATTTAAACACCAAAAATACTGGGTGGGAAAAATTTCCACCACTTTGCGGAGAATTTTGTCGAAAAGGGGGTTTTTCAGTTTTTATTGAATATCTCGAAATCTATGAGGTTTAGCGCAAAATTGATTAAGTACAAAAATAATCTGCATTAAATTTCCAATCAAAAGTGTTTAGCACATAATCTCGCTAAGATGAACGGTTTTTGAGTTAGGAATTGCCAAAAAAGGTTTTCATGTTAGACCTGAACACTCATCTCGTTTTTCCTTCTTGGAAACTTTACTCGGATGGAGTCCGTACTAGGCTCATTTCGAAGTTGCCAAGCTGCCAAATATCCGCTATTGCTGATAAGTTGCTAAATGTCACTTTTTGACGTCTAAATAAAATTTTAAAATAGCCCTTTTTTTGACTGTTCGTAACTCCGAAACCGTTCATCTTAGCGAGGTTATGTGCTAAACATTTTTTGTTGAAATTTAAGTAGATTATATTTGCTCTTAATAAGTTTTGCGCTAAACCTCATAGTTTTTGAGATATTTCATAAAAACCGCTTTTCGACACCTTTCTTCTGCGCAGAATGGCTAAAATTTTTGATGACCTGCTTGCTCTGTTCTACTAGGAAAGTCTTTGATCATCTTTTTTTTTGACGGTTCGTAACTCCGAAACCGTTCATCTTAGCGAGCTTATGTGCTAAATATTTTTCTTGGAAATTTAACGTAGATATTTTTGCTCTTAATAAGTTTTGCGCTAAACCTCATAGTTTTTGAGATATTTCATAAAAACTGATAAAAACCACTTTTCGACAACCTTCTTCTCCGCCGAATGGCTAAAATTTTTGATGACTCCGCTTGCTCTGTTCTACTAGGAAAGTCTTTGATCATCTTTTTTTTGACGGTTCGTAACTCCGAAACCGTTCATCTTAGCGAGCTTATGTGCTAATATTTTTTCTTGAAATTTAACGTATATTATTTTTGCTCTTAATAAGTTTTGCGCTAAACCTCATAGTTTTTGAGATATTTCATAAAAACCCCTTTTCGACACCTTTCTCCTCCGCCAAATGGCTGTTGGACCACTCCGCTTGTCTGTTCTACTAGGAAAGTCTTCGATCATCTTTTTTTTGACGGTTTGTAACTCCGAAACCGTTCATCTTACCAAAGTTATAGGGTAAATACTTTTTGTTGGAAATGTAACGTAGATTATTTTTGACTTAATATGATTTGCGCTAATCCTCATAGTTTTTGAGTTATTTCATAAAAACTGATAAAAACCCTTTTCGACACCTTTCTCCTCCGCCAAATGGCTATTGACCACTCCGCTTGTTCTGTTCTACTAGGAAAGTCTTTGATCATCTTTTTTTTGACGGTTCGTAACTCCGAAACCGTTCATCTTAGCGAGCTTATGTGCTAAATATTTTTCTTAGAAATTTAACGTAGATTATTTTTGCTCTTAATAAGTTTTGCGCTAAACCTCATAGTTTTTGAGATATTTCATAAAAACCGCTTTTCGACACCTTCTCCCCTGAATGGCTAAAATTTTTGACCACTCCTCTTGCTCTGTTCTGCTAGGACCGTCAAATCTTCTTTTGGTGGATCCTTTTAACCTCTACGTTGATGGTGCTATTTAGTCAGGACGTACGAGGTCAAAAATGAATTTAGAAAAAAAGATGATTGGGAGCTCTCCACTGATTTTCTCGTCTCCACCAAATAACTCTCTTAAAAGATCGTCTATTACTTTTGATTGGAGGCCCCCTTCAACTTTTATTGCGGTTCCGTGATCCGTGTGAAATATTATCGCCTTCAAGTAGGACGGCGACTTTCTTCTGTTTCTCGTCAATATCGGCTAAAGGTTTTTAAAAATATTTTTTAACCTTAAGGGGGACACGGAAGAAATATTTGAATACGTCACGGCGTGTTTAATGGGAGGGACAATTGGCCTCCTTTGTCTACTAGGCTCGTTCCAGAAGTCCTAATGCAATCTACCGTCAATTACGTCTCTCTCGACAATTACAGACTTTTTAGCTTTTCGTGAATAGTTTTTTTCTTTTTAACCATTTATCCCACCTCAAACTCGCTTTCAGGAAGCAGAAGACGAAGAAAAAGTTCCAATTGGTCTCGAACTATCTTGTTTTGTCGAACGAAAAAACGTTAATGATCTTTCGAACGTTATTTGACTTTATAATTTTGACTTATACACCTCAAGAATAAAAATGGAACAAAGAATAATTCACCATTCATTAGAGATGTCAAGTGTGTAGACTGAAATATTTTTATAGATGTAAAAATGGAAGGCGCTTGTAGATCTTTTAATTTAATCATAATACGATATCTCGAAATGTCTCCTGAATGATATACTGCCCCTAGAAAGCGCTTTGTTTATTCCCTTCGAGTTTCGCCCATAATTTCAACCCTATTTTCATTATCTCCACGTGTTTAAATTTAAACCGTTCAGGACCGCCCACGTGTATGGTTAGTAAATTGTTCAGACGTGGTTAAATAGGCTCGAAGTTAAACGGAGCAAAAGGAAGCGACGATAAGAAAGTTCGGGGCGACTCAATTAAGGACGCACCTGGTCATGTTTATTGCCGTGTGAATGATACACCTGTAAAAATTCCCAAAATTTTATCTCCCCATCTGTTTGGGACAGCTGATTTATGGCACCATGAGTTTCAGTGTAGGAAATCTTAAGTTGTTGATACCTAAATTATTGCTTAAAAGTGATAGATTTGTGATCGATTTTCTTATTTTGTATGTTTGTAGATACAGCGAGGATGGTGGTTCTCGTGGGGGGAACGCCGTTGGAGGAGCCCCTCCCGGATGCGAGGACTCTACACCACGTACATCCCATGTTTAGGGACGCGGCGAACCAAATTCTGAGTCTACCGTCCAAAGTCGTCGGGCCCATCGGCCTCCTTTATGTGATGCAGCGGGAAATGGCGGTCACCGTACCCCACGACAGTACGTCCTAAACCGACCTAAACAATAGCTAATAACAGTACTTTTTTAGAGAACGTCAATATTATAGGATCTGATGACTTCACCACATGTATCACAGTTGTAGTTAGACACACAGGTAAGTTTTTTGGGGAAACTAACCTTTTCTGTTTTATCATGTGTTTTTCTTAACCTTCCACTGGGTAGCTAAGATTCTATTTGATTCTTGTCGCAAATCCTTTTTCCGTTCATGTCTTCCTGCTCCTTCTACTGACTTAACTGTCTACCAACATTCCCATTGTTCCGCTCTGCATTTCATCCATCTGGGGAGCTAAGATTCTAGCTTGATTCGCAAGGCTTTCTATGGCTTCTTCTCCCTTCTCTCCATTCATACCTTCAACTTTCCTGCTCATTCAACCACCGATTCCTTCAATCTTTTTGCTCGTCCAACCTTTGGTCATACCTCGCCATTACTGCTGAAGATCACGACGCCCTGCATGAAGTTGCCGTCTCACAGATGCTTTCATCTTCGATCGTCCCACTGAACTAAACATCGCGAACAAATTATCAACTGACTGACTGTCTACCGACATTCCCATTGTTCCATACTTCATTTCTTCCATCCGGGGAGCTAAGATTCTACCTTGATTCTTGCCGCAAGGCTTTCTATGGCTCCTTCTCCCTTCTCTCCATTCATACCTTCAACTTTCCTGCTCATTCAACCACCGATTCCTTCAATCTTTTTGCTCGTCCAACCTTTGGTCATGCCTCGCCATTACTGCTGAAGATCACGACGCCCTGCCATGAAGTTGCCGTCTCACTCTACGTACTGGAGATGCTTTCATCTTCGATCGTCCCACTGAATAAACAACGCGAAAAATTATCAACTGACATGACTGTCTACCGACATTCCCATTGTTCCATACTTCATTTCTTCCATCCGGGGAGCTAAGATTCTATTGATTCTTGCCGCAAGGCTTTCTATGGCTCCTTCTCCCTTCTCTCCATTCATACCTTCAACTTTCCTGCTCATTCAACCACCGATTCCTTCAATCTTTTTGCTCGTCCAACCTTTGGTCATGCCTCGCCATTACTGCTGAAGATCACGACGCCCTGCTGAAGTTGCCGTCTCACTCTACGTACTGGAGATGCTTTCATCTTCGATCGTCCCACTGAACTAAACACGCGAACAAATTATCAACTGACATGACTGTCACCGACATTCCCATTGTTCCATACTGCATTTCTTCCATCCGGGAGCTAAGATTCTAGCTTGATTCGCAAGGCTTTCTATGGCTCCTTCTCCCTTCTCTCCATTCACCTTCAACTTTCCTGCTCATTCAACCACCGATTCCTTCAATGTTTTTGCTCGTCCAACCTTTGGTCATGCCTCGCCATTACTGCTGAAGATCACGACGCCCTGCTATGAAGTTGCCGTCTCACTCTATGTACTGGAGATGCTTTCATCTTCGATCGTCCCACTGAACTAAACATCGCGAACAAATTATCAACTGACTTGACTGTCTACCGACATTCCCATTGTTCCCTCATTTCTTCCATCCGGGGAGCTAAGATTCTACTTGATTCGCAAGGCTTTCTATGGCTTCTCCCTTCTCTCCATTCACACCTTCAACTTTCCTGCTCATTCAACCACCGATTCCTTCAATCTTTTTGCTCGTCCAACCTTCATGCCTCGCCATTACTGCTCGAAATCACGACGCCATGAAGTTGCCGTCTCACTCTACGTACTGGAGATGTTTTCATCTTCGATCGTCCCACTACGTTGACCTAAACAACGCAAATTATCAACTGACTTGACCATCTACCGACATTCCCATTGACACTGCTACGTCAATCGCTTTCCAGGAACCTCACGATCATCTATGACCAATTACAGTCTAGCCAATCTTTGAAAAAAGTTTAAAAAATCCTTAAACATAATATCCTGCATTGATAAGAACCGCAAATCAAACTTTTTTTCTTCTTAAATTATAGATGTATATTATCTTCTCGCTGTCAGTTTAAAATATAGCGTCCTACCCGCCACCTGCTCCTTTCTCCTTTATCTCCCTTTTTAAAATCCGTTAATTATCTCAGCCTCCCCTTATCTCTTTAGTTATCTTTCAATTTTTTTTAATCCTATCTTATCGTTTATTCTATTCTGAGGAAAGCAATTTTTTTTAAGTTCTTCGAATTTTTAGGAAGCGGAGCAGTCGGTTTGATGCACTGCGATGGCGCAGGAAGCGAAGAAGGTGTTTTATCGTTGGTTACGAGAGTTCAGGAGTTGGCACTCGGTTATCCAGAAGGACGTATCCAATTACAGTTTTTCGGCGGATATTCCGACCCTCGACATTACTCAGATGAACTATTCTACAATCTTCTACGTATGCCCATAAAAATTCAATTTTTTTTGTATTATTTTTTTTTTAGATGCTTTTCACAACAGGCGGTAGAACTTGAACTGACTAATGTCTGCGTTGGAGAATTGAATACGACAGTAAGAAGCGGTATAGCATGGCCGATAATCTACGGCATCGGCGTAAATGTCAAATCGGGTGAAGTTTTTCCGGCGACTTTTCCGACAAAGGTCCCGAATGTGCGTTAAGAGGAGCAAGACAGCTCACAGGCGGGCAACAAGTAGACCAAGTAAAACATTGTACTTTTTGAATAAATTGCTACGTTGAATTAATAGATTTTAGATGTATATGACTGTAGTCTTGGACTTCTAAGGATAGGGCCTTTTAACTATCATCCTTTACGTGGTGCCGAATTATGGCTGGCGCAACCTGACGAGTTTATTTTACAACATTTGTCGACATCGCCAGATGTTGAGCCGCCGCATTTCGTCATGCAGGTAAATTTATATTATCAACATAATTTTTAAACCAAAATTTTCAGATTCGCTCAATTTTAAAATACATCCACGAACATCCGTTTCCAGCGGTGACAGTTTTTCGAGACTCCCGACCTCTTTATTTTCGAAGGGACGAACGCTCCGGAGTCTGGATACCTTTCAATTACTGATAAGACTCAAGACAAAATCAAAATTCAAATGGTTTCAAACCAATATCAAGCTGTGATTTTTAAAAATCTGTTGTTGTTTTTTTGTATTGTTATATCGGTAGAATTTGTTATAAATCAAAACTTTAGTCCAACATATTTACTTCCTGAAAAATATAACCTTACATTTCTAACCTCTCTTTATAGGTTAGTTGGCCAGACTGTTCTCAAGATCTGTCACCTTTTTTTTAGTTTTTAAGACGTATCACCCGGTGCTTTTGTCACTTTTTATCCATTCCAGTACTTCAGATGCCATTAAAGTGCCATTGAAATTTTTCTTTGTTATTAGTCCGGTGAAACTTATCATGTACAAAAATATACTTTTAGGTGCTCTTACATAGGTTTTATATTTTGTATAAAAGATTATATATTTTTAAATATGGGGATGAATCCTTTAGGAATTTTTGTAATCAAATTTTTTTTTCCATTTGTTACTTAAGGTGTTGCCAGATCTTTAATGGTGTTTATGTTACTTTTTCATGGTGAATTCTCTTTTTGGGAATTCGAAAAATAAAAATAAACTCATACTTATAATGGTCTCTTTTTATGTGAGAGTGTGTCCCATACTTTTTGTACACCTAATAAATAAAAATTGTAGGAAATTTAATTTTCTATAAATTTGTACTTAATTATTTTTTCTAGGATGCACCATTTTCGGAAAATAATTTTTTTTTAAAATAATTTATCTTGAAAACAGTGCGTCCTAGAGAAAAAATGAATAGAATAAAAATTAAAGAGAATTGAATTTCCAACTGATTTTATTTAGTGCATTTTTTCAATATCTGTAACGGTTTACGATTTACAAGCCTTTAAAAATTAACCTTCTTAATGGTTATACTTCAATAACCTTCTTACACGGAGAAGGTCAACTTTTGATGGTTTCATTTTGTACACCTAATAAAATTGGTTGATGGGTTGATTAAAAAAACGTTAATAACTATTTTACTTTATTCAAAGAAAAAAAAAGTTTAAAAAAGAAAAGAATATTTTGTCTTTACAAAAGACACAAATTTGAACAACAGGCAGTTTTGTCATTTTGTAACAAAAAGAAATTAGAAAACTCAATCATTAGATAAAAACATCACTCGTGAATTCAGAACGTCACCGAAATTCTAAAGCCGGACTAGTTTAACCGAATTAGTGAATCAGATTTAACCTGAATCTTAGAAAAAAAACCATATATACATATTATTTACAGGTGAAGAATAGCGCAAAGATGCTACTCTGTATAATATACAAAAACATACATTATATACAGTATAATACATAAAATTAATTTAGTGTTCCTCGGCAACCCTGAGCGCCACATAGACAGGGAATTTGACGTCTTCTAAAGGAAATTTGTAGTCGTAGGTAATTTCTTCGTTTACGCTTATTTGCTGTTTGGAATAGATGACGATTTTTTTTTCGTTATCGATTGTGATGACTTTGGCGTAGCAGTTTGGATTACATGAATGGTTTATGAAGCGAGCTAGGTTGCCGCATTTGGTGGCATCGATGATGGTTTCGGTGTCGATTCTGAAAAGATATGAGGAACCGATGCCGATGGCTGTATTGCCGTTCGCGTAAATCGGCGACAACTGGGCGAACCATTTGTCCGACGTATTCGATAACCATTCATCAGCTGCTATCGGCTCCATCGCGAAAAGTCCCCAATCGTGTATAGAAGACTTTGAAAATTTAAGCTGCTTTTTGCGGAACTTCAAAACGTTGAATTTCAAAAGGTCGCTTTCTTTCGCCGAATGCAGTTAGGAGACGTCGTTGATGACTTCTGGCTTCGCGAGAAATGGCGACCATTTGCTCGCCTGAGGCTCTTCATGGTCTGCGAAACTGGAAGCGATCGATTGATGATGGTCGACTCTTATCTTTGCTTAGAATCAAGCTTGTAGTAACCTTGAGTCCTCGCAGAACCTGTCGAATGCGGCTCTCTTTCTTCTTTCTCCTTTTTTTCGATGGGATCACAAAATCGGTGCAAGGATGATCAACCCAATGTGTATCATGAAGCCAATAATTCAATCTTATATTCTCATTATCGTTCAACAATTCATTGAAAGACATTTTCAAATATTTTATGTCTTCATAATCAATACCTTTGGTAAGGAATTCATATAAAATGTTCATTTCGCTTAAAATATCTCTTTGATCGAATTTTCGTTGATGGGCTCTCGTTTGGGCGATTTTGGTTTTTCCGGTTTCGGTTTCTTTCGGGTTTTTCGACTTTCTTTTCGACTTTTTTGTGTTTGATTGTGTTTTCGTTGATGGGCATCAACGGTTGCTTCTTTCTATCAAGGTAGCCGTGATCATGATCGATGTAATCGTGAGATAAAGGTTCGGGAGGTCGTTCGCTCGGTCGACAATAGGAATGCTCCATAGCGATATGTCCCATTTCATGTATTTCTTCCTCTTCTTCTTTTTCTTTCATCTTTTCAGGTTCTATGGTCTCGTCTGCGGATTGTGTTTCTTCGTCGCTCAATGATGGTTTAGGAGCTTCAACGTCGGACTCGTAATTGGCGTCATGTATCCTGGAGGGGTTCTGGTAAGGTCTTCAAAATCGAGATAATCGAGGCAACTTCTTCCTGATGTTTCGGATTCTGAATCTGAATCGCTGGAATCATCGCTTGATGATGAGGATGACGACGAAGAAGACGATGATGAAGAAGAACTTGAAGAAGAAGAACTTGATACAACTCGTCTTCTTGATATAATCCTTTCTTCTTCAGGAGGTATCTGAAGCTCAGCATCGCTATCGTTATCACTATGATGCACAATTTCTTCTTGATCGCTCGCATTATGTTCAGATTCTTCATCATTTCTGGCGAAGGAGGTTTCCTTTTACGTCTAAACGACGGCAATTTGGGAAGAGCAGCACGAAAACCGAGGCCAAAAGACCCAGAGATTCCAACGCTTCCACACCTGAATCCAAAAACGAATTCAAAATATTCGGTGCACCTTTTCATTCTCGTTTCCTGATTTCTCTTTCATCTTTCTTTCCGAATCGTCCCACCAATTTTCAAAGTTTTAAAAGCCGTATTTTCAATGAGTTTTTTATTGCAGTCTTTTTTAAGGATTTGCTTTAATTCTTGAGTTATTTTTTGACGGATTTTATGGTGATATCATGCGGATCTTTTGATTTTTGTTGGTTGAGATAACCAGGCGGTGGGAAGCTCATCATAGTACGGAGCGCCTGCGGTGGACAATTGTATGGTTGATACGGCACAAAATAGTTTGGGCGCCAATGGACGAAACCGTCTCGGGAAATAATTTGTGAACCCATTATAGCTAAGATCAGAAGTTGGTTTCATCTCTTCAATTTTTTGCTCGCCGGAACTCAAACTTGATAAACTCATCCTATCATCTTCTTTATCAATAACGCTCTCTGGTGTCGGCGGTTTTGATTCTTTCCCTGTTAAAATTTCATCTTCGCTCGAATCAATCTCGCTATGAAGTGAACTATTAAGCTTGCTTTTTTCCAATATAGCAGAGGCTTCCATTAATTCGATTTGTTTTAACATTTTGGACTTTTCGACTGCTTTACGGTGGCATTCAAGGTATGTCTCCAACGAAAGAAATGGCGACGGAGGCGTCGATAATGGGACTTCTTCATCGTCTGGCGACAATTTCATATTTTCTAAAGCGATATTGTTCGATATGTCACTTAGAGAAAGCCTTTTGGGTCGCAGCGGATCAGTTTCAGGCTCATCTTCATCAGTTTCGTTATTGATGATTTGAAGAAACGGTGGGTTTGCCCGCTTGCCGATTTACCTTTTAAAATCATTTCTATTCTTGTGTCGAGGTCCATTTGTTTTCAACGGGGCTCGCTTCTTTTTTCTTTTTTCCCTCTTTTTTGGGTTCTGTCCAGACAGGAGTCGCCGGCATGGGCGGCGAACGTCCCAAGATGGAGGAGGCATTTGGTGATTGTCATGCCATACCCATGGCGCCATCGGTGCCATTTGTGGGTAGTAATGATAATAACCGTAGTTCGGCGGTGGATGATATTGAGGGTAGTTTCTCATTTCAGGCTCATATTCTTTTTCCTTCTCTTCTTTTTTGATGTCTTCTTTTTTCTTTTCTTCTTTAACAGGAGGAGGGGGAGGAGGGGGCGGGGGGGAGGAGGAGGAGGTTCTTCTTTCTTCTTTTCTATAGTCATACTGTCAAATAACTTTTGACATTCTGCTCCGAAAGGATCTAAAAAAACTTTGACGACCTTACCCATGACGGATGTTTCATTTAATTTTTCCACGCAGGCTTTGGCGCTTTTTACTGTATCAAACGTTATTTTGGCTAAGCCGAGATGCATGTTGGTTACAGGATGGTAATAAATGTTTACCTCTTCGGGTACTCCATATTTGCGCACGATGTCGTTGAGGAAGCTGTTGTTGATGTTGTCGTTGAGGTTGGACATAGTAACTTCGACTGCTGGTGGCGTTCCGACGTAGTTTTCGTCGATTCTGAAACGCGGAACGGGCAAATCGAGCATGTCCATACGAGACCATTTTCGCGCAAGATGCGATCGCGGATCGCGAACTTGAATCTCAGGGTGGACGGCATCGTTCGGATTTTGTCCTTCGAATCTGT
Source organism: Orius insidiosus (assembly GCA_014119065.1). Classification (NCBI taxonomy): domain Eukaryota; kingdom Metazoa; phylum Arthropoda; class Insecta; order Hemiptera; family Anthocoridae; genus Orius; species Orius insidiosus. The sequence goes on from JACGAQ010000018.1 coordinate 768,094, forward strand.
ATAGCTTCGCTCCACCTTTGGCGAGTACAGGGTCGACCAGAAGCTTCCACGCTCAGCTTCGACTGAGGTGAAGGCTGCGGAGGGCGGTGCTGGAGGAGGCTGCGGCGGAGCATGATTCTGATGGTGATGGTTATGATGCCGATGGTGATGATGATGATGCCTGTGGTGGTGGTGATGATTTGAAGAATTGCTACCACGGTGGTTCCGTGGCGCGAGGTCCATAACTTATATCACTTCCCAGAATTACTTCTATCCTAAAAAACAAATTAATAAACCTTAAAAATCAATTTTTTAAAAACAACCTTTTATTACACCACATTTCCGCAATTCAATTCCTTCTCGCCAACTGAGTCCTGAAACACCCGCAGCGACTCGACCATTTTAAAATCTGTCTGAAAAATTTGACATTTTATAAAAGAAATACATAAAAGAACATATGTAAGCCATAATTGGGGAATTATTTGTGGACTCATATATCAAATTGCTGAGTTTTTCACGCGATTTTCTATATACAGGGTGTCCCAGAACAACGAAAATTTCGTTATTTTAAAATAAACCCTATTTTTTTTTTTTTTTTTACGCAAAATTTCAAGATTTGACAATTCATGGACGACTTTAAAAATAAGCACCTCTGAGCCACCCTGTATACCAAAATCTACCAAATCAAGTAGATTTCTTATCTCTCCCTAGTTGGGACACCCTGTATAGCAACTAAGGACAAAATGAATACAGGATCCTTACAATAATCTGAAAAAGACGGGATATCCACTAATACTAGTCCAGCTTAATGCAATAGATTCAACCCACCTAAGTATCTAAGCAATGGACCTTTCATTCCTACCCGCCAGAGTCAAAAACATAGCCGCAAAGGACTAAAAAGAGCTGATCTACTATACAGTACTAAGGGCATCCTTTTATCCTATCCTGATCAGCTTAGTATAACAGATTCAACCCATCCAAATATTTCAGCAGTTTACGAATGAAGCATTGGACGTCTCTGACCGCCAGAGTCAAAATATAGCCGCAAAGGACTAAAGAGCTGATCTACTATACAGTACAAAGGGCATCCTTTTATCCTATCCTGATCAGCTTAGTATAACAGATTCAACCCCATCCAAATATTTCAGCAGTTTCGAATTAAAGCATTGGACGTCTCTGACCGCCAGAGTCAAATATAGCCGCAAAGGACTAAAAAGAGCTGATCTATACAGTAGTACTAAGGGCATCCTTTTATCCTATCCTGATCAGCTTAGTATAACAGATTCAACCCATCCAAATATTTCAGCAGTTTACGAATTAAAGCATTGGACGTCTCTGACCGCCAGTCAAATATATAGCCGCAAAGGACTAAAAAGAGCTGATCTACTATACAGTAGTACTAAGGGCATCCTTTTATCCTATCCTGATCAGCTTAGTATAACAGATTCAACCCATCCAAATATTTCAGCAGTTTACGAATTAAAGCATTGGACGTCTCTGACCGCCAGAGTCAAAATATAGCCGCAAAGGACTAAAAAAGCTGATCTACTATACAGTAGTACTAAGGGCATCCTTTTATCCTATCCTGATCAGCTTAGTATAACAGATTCAACCCCATCCAAATATTTCAGCAGTTTACGAATTAAAGCATTGGACGTCTCTGACCGCCAGAGTCAAATATATAGCCGCAAAGGACTAAAAAGAGCTGATCTACTATACAGTAGTACTAAGGGCATCCTTTTATCCTATCCTGATCAGCTTAGTATAACAGATTCAACCCATCCAAATATTTCAGCAGTTTACGAATTAAAGCATTGGACGTCTCTTGACCGCCAGAGTCAAATATAGCCGCAAAGGACTAAAAAGAGCTGATCTATACAGTAGTACTAAGGGAACCTTTTATCCTATCCTGATCAGCTTAGTATAACAGATTCAACCCATCCAAATATTTCAGCAGTTTACGAATTAAAGCATTGGACGTCTGACCGCCAGAGTCAAATATATAGCCGCAAAGGGACTAAAAAGAGCTGATCTACTATACAGTAGTACTAAGGGCATCCTTTTATCCTATCCTGATCAGCTTAGTATAACAGATTCAACCCATCCAAATATTTCAGCAGTTTAAAGCTGGACGTCTCTGACCGCCAGAGTCAAATATAGCCGCAAAGACTAAAAAGAGCTGATCTACTACAGTAGTACAAAGGGCATCCTTTTATCCTATCCTGATCAGCTTAGTATAACAGATTCAACCCATCCAAATATTTCAGCAGTTTACGAATTAAAGCATTGGACGTCTCTGACCGCCAGAGTCAAATATATAGCCGCAAAGGACTAAAAGAGCTACTATACAGTAGTACAAAGGGCATCCTTTTATCCTATCCTGATCAGCTTAGTATAACAGATTCAACCCCATCCAAATATTTCAGCAGTTTACGAATTAAAGCATTGGACGTCTCTGACCGCCAGAGTCAAATATATAGCCGCAAAGGACTAAAAAGAGCTGATCTACTATACAGTAGTACTAAGGGCATCCTTTTATCCTATCCTGATCAGCTTAGTATAACAGATTCAACCCCATCCAAATATTTCAGCAGTTTACGAATTAAAGCATTGGACGTCTCTGACCGCCAGAGTCAAATATATAGCCGCAAAGGACTAAAAAGAGCTGATCTACTATACAGTAGTACTAAGGGCATCCTTTTATCCTATCCTGATCAGCTTAGTTAACAGATTCAACCCCATCCAAATATTTCAGCAGTTTACGAATTAAAGCAGGACGTCTCTGACCGCCAGAGTCAAATATATAGCCGCAAAGGACTAAAAAGAGCTGATCACTATACAGTAGTACAAAGGCATCCTTTATCCTATCCTGATCAGCTTAGTATAACAGATTCAACCCCATCCAAGTATTTCAGCAGTTTACGAATGAACAGTCATTCGAACTCCTCAAAAACAAGCATTGAAAATCAGTTACAAACACAAGAAGGTTCCAAAACGAAAGGTTATGTTTGATATTATGCACAGAAAAATATACACTTATTATTATTTTAAGAAGAAGACATAAACAATACGTCTTAAAGAAAACAAACTTATAAATTAAAATTTTATTTTTATATCCGTCTCTTTAGAAAAAATTTAAAAAATTTTGACTTTAGCTTTAGGACGCCACAGAATTGAACCATTTTAATTTAACGAAAGTACTTTCTGTTTTAGAAATAAAATAGAAATGGCTTCTAAATTAATAATAGAAATGAAATAAACATTAAAAATAAAACATCCATCTTAAAAAATACGTATTTATCCTTACCATGTTTGTAGAGCGCTGGGGATTAATATCAACTTTTAATTTAAATTATATATCATAGAAAATAATAAAATTTTAAAACAAATTTAATAAATAATTTTATAATAAAAAGAATCGTAATAAAAATAAATTGAGGACAGCCCGACGGATATGCTTTCGGAGGCGACACTTCACACTGTTATGGAATCGCAGTTGGTATAAAAAAAAGTAGCCGCTATTTAAATGAACTGATCCTAAAAGAGCAGCTACTTTACGGAGTTTGCTGTTTTTGTCGCTGGAGACAAAAAGTACTTGTTCGAAGAGCTTACAACGAAAACTTCCTTGAAGAAATGTAAAAAATAGTAGGTATTAAGGAGGGGAAGTATAACGGAGGGGGAAGTATAAAGGAGGGGAAGTGTAACGGAGAGGGAAGTATCAACGAGAATGGAAAGAAATGACATTACATGGTCCTTAGGAAGTATAAGGGAGGGGAAGAATAAAGGAGTGGAAGTATAAAGGTGGGGGGAGTATAACGGAGGGGGAAGTATAACGGAAGGGTAATTTTTTTTTTTAATTTTCTAAGGTTTTTTTTTTTTCAAAAATTTTCCAAGGTTTTTTTTAAAGTTTTTTTTTCGAAAAATTTTCAAAGCTTTCTTTATTAAATATGCAGTTTTTTTAACTTCCTTAAAGAAGTTATTATTATTAAAGTTATTTATCAAGGTAAAGTACTGGTTTGAAGAGCTTCCAACGAAAACTTCCTTAAAGAGAAGTATCTATACAGGAGGGGAAGTATAACGGAGGGGGAAGTATATGGGAGGGGGAAGTTTAAGTGAGGGGTAGTATAACAGAGGTTGAAGTATAACGGAGGGGGAAGTATAAGGGAACGAAAGTATAACGGAAGGGGATGTAGTAGGGAGGGAAAGTATAAAGGAGAATTTTCCAAGTTTTTTTTTTCGAAAAATTTTTTAAGTATCAAGGTAGAAATAGCGGCCTCTTTGGCCTAGGGATGTGCCTCACGTAATGGGTAGACGTACGAAATTTCTCCCTACTAAAAAAAATTATTAATTAAAAAGTGGCAATTTTGTACACCAAAAATTCTTTAAAAATATAAGGAGTAATTGGTGAAAATTTGGTGAAAATCGGATAAACGGTTCGGCCGCAGCGAATTTTTTAAAATTTCAAACAGACATATCTCCGCCATTTTTTCGAAATTCAAAAATCGCCCTCGTTACATTCTTCTTCACCGGCTAAAGAAATTTGTGTGAAAATTTGGTGAAAATCGGATGAAAACTGTGGCAGTAAAGTGTTTCGGAAAAAATACTACGGACGGACGGCCGGCACCACAGACAAAGTTAGGATCGTTAAAGATCCATAATCGAATTGACCCTTCCCCAAAAAACTGACGTGGTGGGTATCACAATAACTTTTAAGGAAGTCAAAATGTGTCTAATTTATGTAAAACTTTATTTCTTCCCGTAAATTTTGTTAGTTATCTTCAATTTTTTGAACGATAACCCCATTTTTAAATGATTTTTGGCTTTTTATTCAATTTAAAAAGCAGTTTTTCACCCTTGAAACCCTTAAATACAGGATATTTGGGAGTTTATTTCGACGAAGAAATCTTCTATTTACAAATAATTTTCACCCCCGCCCAGCCGGACGGACGACAATGACGGGAGAACATCAAACAAAAGGGCCTCGCGTTTTTTTTTTTTACTATTTGATTATCAAAATTCAACTGTGGATATAGTTTAAAAAATGTAACACATCCAAATTGATTTTTAAACATAATAAAGAGGAAATAAAAAACTTTTTAAAACAAAAAAAAAACCCTTATTAAGCGAGTTGGGCGGAACGGGCGCTTTTTCCGTGTCTACTCTTCCCCACCATAATTCATAAAGCACAAAAAGTACTAGTTTGAGAGCATCCAACAAAAACTTTATTCAGGAGGAAAAGAATAATTTCAAGCATTTAGACAAATTTTTCTTTTTTCAAAAAATTTAACATCTTTAAGGAAGTAAAAAAGCCGCTTGGCTACCTCCTGAAACGTCCGCTACCGACCTCTGTCTTTTAATTGGCCGATTAAGCTTCCTTAAAGATGTTATTTACCAGACATGATTCATATGCTTCTCGAGGATTACTTAAATAGTTATTTTATATACTCTGTGGCGGCTACGCCATCTACCACCACCCTTCAAAACAAAAGAGTCACACCTCGCCACCAACAGAGCGCGTCACTAGTCAATACAATTCTGTTGGCCCTGAAAAGGGCCGTTGAATATAAAAATGTAATACTTTATTTATTGTAAAATTCTTGTAAATTCAATGTTTTTAATATTATTTTGTAGGCCCCAAATAAGGCCGCTTAAACAAATGAAAATTGTATAAAAATAAATAAAGAAATCGGCCGAAATTCCCCTAGCAAATCCCGGCCTCCTGATTGGCTGACGAGTTTCAACCAATGAGGGGTCGAGGAAGCCCTATATAAACCGGGGGATCGCCGAAGTTTAATCAGTCTTTATCCAGACTTCAAAGGAATCACTATTCACAAGATATCCTCAGCTCCATAGAGGCCACTCCAGTCGACCCTTTAAACGCCAACAACTCTGGACCCACGGACCATCCAAAAAGCCGCCAGGAGGATCCAAAAAATCGAACAAGTTTTTCTGTCGTTTCTTAATAAAAAAACGACTCGATTCCCCGGACCCTTTCTGTACCACCTACCGTCAGGTAGGTCAATACACATACTCCCTGCACAAGGAGAGTGTAGAGGTACAACGCCCACCTCCCTTAGTCATAAGGGCTGAAACACATGCCCACAAAAAGGGAGTGTTAACGGTGGGGTCCCTTCAAAAAATACAAAATTAACGTTAGGGCATTAACCCCTACACTGGTGACCTATCGACGTTTAACAGAACTAAGACTGACTTGATAACTCTTCGCCGGCAACATGGTCAACGAGGATCAAGAGACTACTCATCAAGAGGGTCAGCCCACTCCGCAAGGAACGGAGTCCATCGGCCCTGCACCACGCCTGCCTACATTTTGGAAAGCCGAACCAGCTCTCTGGTTTATACAAATTGAAGCGGTTTTCAGCACTTCACGGGTAAATTCGAGCGCCAAAAAATATCAACTCGTCGTGGCCAACTTGGAACTGGAACAGTTACGACAGGTAGCTGATATACTTCGGGAACCGGGAGCTACTCCGTACGAAGCGTTAAAAGCCCGATTATTGTCGACATTCGAGGAAAGTCAAAGTTCCAAAATAAAACGTTTACTGGAACAGACAATGCTCGGAGATGAAAAGCCGTCACATTTCCTCCGCTCCATGCGACAAAAAGCCGGGACACTACTCTCTGACGACATGTTAAAAAGCCTCTGGCTGCGCGCCCTACCGTCCAGAACTCAAGAAATTTTAACTACGGTAGACACTGACGACTTAAATAAATTGGCCCTAACTGCAGACAAGATCGCAGAGGTCGACAAACCATCAGTCTTCTCAGTTTCTCCGTCCGACGCCGGAGCGAAAAACGACCAAATAGCCGAATTATCGAGACAAGTCTCGGAACTCGCTAAACAAGTCCAGAAACTGCAGATCCAGAAAAGGTCTAGAAGCAGAACCCGTTCGAAATCCCCAGCGAAGCGAGACAATTCGACTAACGAAGTAGGAAAATGCTGGTTTCACAGACGCTTCGGAGATCAGGCTACAAAATGTACTCAACCCTGCTCCGAAACTCTACCAAAAAACTAACCTCGGCGGCAGCTCAACGGGCTGAGTCTGCCGCAGCAGCTCTCGACTCGATCTCCGCCCGCCTTTTTGTAACAGACCGAAAATCACATAGGACTTTTTTAATAGACACGGGTGCCGCGGTGTCGGTCCTACCGCCTCTTTCAAATAGTCGACCTCTACAAGATAATGCTCTCTACGCCGCAAATGGTACGTTGATTTCCACATACGGGTACAAATCATTGAATGTGGACCTCGGACTACGTAGGCCATTAAACTGGAGATTCGTAATAGCCGATGTCAAGAAACCGATCATTGGGGCTGATTTTTTAAATCGCCATGGTCTCATCGTAGACATTCAAGGCCGACGAATCATCGATCGAGAAACCAAGCTTAGCACCTCTGGACGCACCGGTCTCGCTTCACTCGAATCTCTCTCGACTATACCGACCGGAAAATACGCCGACCTCATAGGGAAATACAAGGACATTACACAACCGGCTTTCGCAAAGGACGTTATCAAACATAACGTGCAACATTACATCGAGACAACCGGGCGCCCTGTCGCAGAAAAAGCACGCCGTCTAACGGCGCAGAGGTATAAAGCCGCAAAAGAGGAATTCTACCGAATGGTGGAAGAAGGCATCTGTAAGCCTTCCAAAAGCCAATGGGCTAGTCCATTACACATCGTTGATAAACCCGATGGCACCATTCGACCCTGCGGGGACTTTCGCCGTCTCAACTCGAAGACTACCCCAGACCGACGACATTCTCGTCTCCTCGTCTTCCGAGGAAGAACACAAGGAACACCTCGAAGAAGTATTTAAACGTCTTTCAACACATGGATTAACTCTCAAAATTCCAAAATGTGTCTTCGGAAAAAACACCGTCAATTTCCTCGGTTACAACATCGATGCAAACGGAATCACACCGATCGAAACTAAAGTCGACGCCATCAACTCTTACCCGAAGCCCGAGACCATCAAGGACTTAAGGCGATTCTTGGCTATGGTCAATTTTTACCGAAAATGTCTTCCTCACGCGGCTGAAAGGCAACGTCCACTCAACGAATATTTAAAAGGCAGTAAGAAAAATGACAAACGCAAAATCGACTGGAACCCGGAATCAACGGCGGCTTTTGATCAAACTAAAGAAGACTTAAGGAATGCCACGCGATTGGGACACCCAAACCCTGATGCTATCATCTCACTCGACTGCGACGCATCAGACAAGGGCATCGGAGCAGCACTTCAACAACTGGATGGAGACACCTGGACACCCCTCGGATTTTTTTCAAAAGCACTGTCTCCAGCCCAGCAAAAATACTCCACATACGACCGCGAACTTCTCGCTATGTACCAGGCAGTCAAACACTTCCAACCACTTCTCGAAGGACGGAAGTTCATGATTCGCACAGACCATCGCCCTCTCACGTTCGCATTCGACAAACCATCAACTTCAAGCTCACCTATTCGAACTCGTTACCTCAGCTTCATAGCGCAATTCACATCGGACATCCGACATATAAATGGCGCTGAAAATCCGGTAGCGGACGCTCTCTCCCGAGTGGACGAGGTAGATCTATTGCCTGACAATTGGGAAGCGCTCGAAAAGCTCAACTACTTGAAGAACAAAACGGCACTCTTCCGACGGGTTCATTTAAGCTCGAGAAAATTAGCATTCCAGGTTCACTCGTTTCAATCCTTTGCGAGACTACACTGGACAAACCTCGACCGTACCTCCCATTTCATTTCCGAAGAGCCGCCTTTCACAACATCCATACGCCAAGTCACCCTGGAGTTCGAACTTCTCGAAAAATGGTCTCGCAGCGATACTTTTGGCCGGGCATGAACGTGGACACCGGAAAATGGGCCAAGTCATGCATCGGCTGCCAAAAATCAAAAGTTTCTCGCCACACCATCTCGCCTCTCGGAGTGTTCCAACCAGCTGGAAGGTTCGAGCACGTACACATCGACCTCGTCGGACCTCTTCCACCCTCCCAAGGACGACAGTACTGCCTGACCATGATCGATCGATACACGCGATGGCCTGAAGCGGTACCAATTGAGGACATAACAGCCGAAACCGTCGCGCAAGCTTTTGTCACGCACTGGATCTCTCGGTTCGGAACCCCGCACCGTCTTACGACGGACCAGGGTCGACAGTTCGAATCAAAACTGTTCCGGCAGCTTTCCGCGCTCCTCGGGATCGAACACATCAGAACAACGCCGTACCATCCTCAAGCGAACGGAAAGATAGAACGTTTCCATCGTACGATGAAGGCAGCACTCATGGCTCGAGACGCCCACTCTAATTGGACAAGACACCTACCTATCGTCCTTCTCGGCCTCCGCTCAACGCTTGACGACGAACACCACTGCCCGGCCCAAATGGTCTATGGGACTACGCTTCGCCTTCCAGGCGATCTCATCATTCCTTCAACCTCTACCCCTGACAAGGAAGACTTTGTGCAACACTTGCAGTCCAGCATGCGATCTCTCCGCCCGGTCACTCCCAGAAGTGCGGACACAAAAACCTTCGTACCAAAGGACCTACGGACCTGCAGCCACGTTTTTGTTAGGGTTGAAGGGCTGAAACGTTCACTTACGCCGCCCTATGAAGGACCATTCGAAGTTGTAGCACGAACGGAAAAAAACCATTCGCGTCAAGATCCTCGGGAAAGAATCGACAATTTCAATCGACAGAGTGAAACCCGCCTTCCTCGGAGATGACAGCGCACCTCCGACCAACACGACTCCAGGAAGTTCGCCACACATGACGACACCGGTACGTCTTCCGACCCCTACGGCTGCCCCAAGCAACACAGCCCCGCCGGTCATCACACGGTCTGGAAGGAGCGTTAAGAAGAAGGTCCACTTTGACGCATGATGGAAGCACCGCGGTGACTCTTTTGGGGGGAGCTCTGTGGCGGCTACGCCATCTACCACCACCCTTCAAAACAAAAGAGTCACACCTCGCCACCAACAGAGCGCGTCACTAGTCAATACAATTCTGTTGGCCCTGAAAAGGGCCGTTGAATATAAAAATGTAATACTTTATTTATTGTAAATTCTTGTAAATTCAATGTTTTTAATATTATTTTGTAGGCCCCAAATAAGGCCGCTTAAACAAATGAAAAATTGTATAAAATAAATAAAGAAATCGGCCGAAATTCCCCTAGCAAATCCCGGCCTCCTGATTGGCTGACGAGTTTCAACCAATGAGGGGTCGAGGAAGCCCTATATAAACCGGGGGATCGCCGAAGTTTAATCAGTCTTTATCCAGACTTCAAAGGAATCACTATTCACAAGATATCCTCAGCTCCATAGAGGCCACTCCAGTCGACCCTTTAAACGCCAACAACTCTGGACCCACGGACCATCCAAAAAGCCGCCAGGAGGATCCAAAAAATCGAACAAGTTTTTCTGTCGTTTCTTAATAAAAAAACGACTCGATTCCCCGGACCCTTTCTGTACCACCTACCGTCAGGTAGGTCAATACACATACTCCCTGCACAAGGAGAGTGTAGAGGTACAACGCCCACCTCCCTTAGTCATAAGGGCTGAAACACATGCCCACAAAAAGGGAGTGTTAACGGTGGGGTCCCTTCAAAAAATACAAAATTAACGTTAGGGCATTAACCCCTACATACTCAAATATCAAGGTGATTGGTGATAAGCTTGTGATAAGGATGTGTTATGGATTCAACCTTGAGAATGAGAAAGGTTAAGGGATATAGGTTATTAAAATTTTAAACTTCGTTCTTAAGAAATCATAGCGCTATTTACCTATATACAACTTGAGAAAGGATATTTAAATTTTTAAATTGTTTGTAGAGAACAAACAGAAAATACGAAAGAGACGTCAGACATGATGAGTCTTCGTGAAAGGCTTGTTTTAAACTTGGACGAAGATACAGAAAAATTTCTTATGAAGGAGTTTTACTATTTATTGCAGTTTTCGGGTGTTTTTTCGTACACGAGGGGGAAATGGTACTACTTTTCGGCGGTCCACTATATTGTTTTTAATTTAATACTTATGGTGGTTTTCGTGCAGTTGATCTACACGACGTTTTGATAAAGGATTACCAGTTGAGCGTCGCCGCTCAGACTTTACATGTGGCTGGAGGAACCGCCGTTTGTGTTTCGGTTTTGTTATGGCTTCCGTACAACCGGGAATACATCATCGACGTCGCTTCATATATCAACAGCAACTTCTACGATTACGGGCCGAGTTTCTCGTTGAGCAAAGTGGAACCTTGGATTAAAGAATTGAAAGATTTCAAGAAGAAGGCTTTCAAATGTTTGCTCTTCTTGCTATCATTGATCGGCGGACAAGCATTCATCGGAGCGCCCATCTTGGACAGTATCCAAGGGATGGAAGTCGAGGAGACTTTAATAAACGACGTTTATATGAGTATTCCGGTACCCCTTTATTTGCCGTTTACCGTCGACAACATTTACCTCCATTACATCGTCTATCTCTACGAAGTAGTCTGCGCTACTGTTCTTCTATCAGTTTTATGCAGCGGGATTTTCATGATCTTCTATTATTTTCACGCGTTAAATACTTCGTTTCGTATTTTAAACGAATCCGTCGCAACCATCGAAGAGAGAGCTTTGGCTTTGTACAAAATTGAGCACAAAGCTTACCTCAAACGACAAGAATACTATAAAAATAAACATTTTATGGACGCCTATGAGTATTGTATCAAGCAAAATGTTGAACATCATAAAACAATCATCAGGTAAAAATGATAGAGTAGTAGATAGAGCTCACACATCCATGTTTTTTCCCCATTTTTTGGACACTCATTGACCTGATTTGTGGGCTCGATCAGATTTTTGATATCTTCAGAAAACCTTTATTGCCCAGAAAACAGCATTTTTTTTATTTCGGGGAATTTTTTCTCGATGTATAAGTTTTTGGTTTTTTTTTTGTTAAAAAACACGCCATTTTACTAGATTTTGGTCTGTTCTCAGCAGAGAAAAGCAAAAAGGAAATCATTTTCATCCAATTTTAGAGTACTTTTCCAGTTCTTTAGCTAATAAACACCATTTTTAACGGTTTCAAGTTAAGGGATGTGTTTCAGAAAAATATTTACCTTATCGATTTTTTCAGAACCCAAGAAATGACAGATCTTCTCCAAAAATGGCCGATGTTTCTCGTCGTCTTTTTCATGTCATTGGTCATCGCCTGTGCTCTTTTTACCGTACTCAAGGTTTTAAAAATTATTTTTAAGAATCCCGTTTGCTTCAATTTTTATTTTAGGGCGATAAGAGAATCGCACCACAACTTTTCTCATTATTTTTGATGACGATGGAAGTAATGGCTATCTATGTGATTTGCTGGAGAGGCCAGGAAATGATTGACATGGTGGAACTTTTTATTTTTAAATTGATTATTTAATTAAAGTATTACAGTCCAATGAATTCTTCAGATCTTTTTATAAAACGAAATGGTTCCGTTGTCACGAGGAGGTCAAAAAGTCGATAATCATAATTCAAGAAAGATCTAAGATTCCAATAACCTATAAAGTAGGCGGACTAACTAATATCGATTGGGAGCTCTTTGGCGCTGTAGGTGGTAAATATTGGTACTTCTATAAAATAATTTTTTTTCTTCAGATCATGAACACCGCTTACACATATTTCAATGTGATTTTCGCCATGAAGGACAATGAAGAAGGCGGTTTCAACAATTAGGATTGATGAAAAAATTTTTGATGTTTTTTAAAATCCCCACTACCATTTTTATCCTATAGAGATTTAATAGATGCAACAGAAAGTTATCTAACATATTGTGTTAGAAGCTACAGGTTATCATGTAATTAATTTAGACATAACCCAATTGTCAAATGAATAATCAAATAGTCACTAGTAAAAGGAGTCCTTCCGTTTTTCTTTTCAAGGAAGCCATGGAAGAATAAGCCGGAGAGATTTCGGCGGTAAAGGAGGTTGCATGACTGTTTCATTTCCGGGTGACCGTTTGGCTTCAATTTTTCGACGACAGGTTCCTCCAGGTTATAACCTTCCTTAAAGAAGTTATTTTGATACCCTCCACGTCCGGTTACTTCCCCCTCCCTAAAATCCTCCGTTATACTCCCCCTGTAGCGGTTCGCTAGAACATATGATTTATGAAACGTATATTATTTCATCCGAAATATCCTCTACAAATTGATGACCCCGACAAACGAACGTTTCATTCATCATTCACTTACATTTTCAACGTCTTGACAACGTTTTGATTATCGATTTTTTTGGACATCATGCAACAACAATAACAACAGCAGCAACGTCGAAATGTTACGTTGCCTACATTTAATAAAGACTGCCCGAGTTGGTTCCTGCGAGTTGAAAGTTTGTTCCGGGAAAGGAACTGATGATCAGCTCAAGTTCGACTTATTAGTTGTTTCATTGCCAGAGCAAGTGCTTCAAGATGTCTAGGAAGTTGTGGTAAATCCTCCTCATTATGAAAAGAATACAGCTTTAAAGAGGAAGTTATTTGCTTAATATTTTTTATCCAAGGACTCATCGTTGTTAACAATTCTTCAGGTCCTCCAACGGGGGATAAAAACCTTCTGTAAACGGCAGAAGATCGCCGACAGGAGGCACCAGTGGACAAGAAGGAACGTAAGAACAACAGATACATGTGGCGGAGAGATAGAGCCACTGGGCCTTAGGGACCGCCCTAAAAAGAGAAGTAGGGAGAGGAACCCCCACCACCAGAGGGTATATAAAGCCACGAAGCGTTACTTAAAAGTCCAGCCAGTTCAGTCAGTCAGTCTAAAAGAAATGAAGTGAAGTTTAACAATAAAAGTCGAGTCGAGTCGAGTCTCAGTGTAAAAGTCGAGTCGCGGAGTCGAGTCGATTCTCAGTGTAAAAGTCGAGTCGAGTCGATTTTCAGAGTAAAAGTCGAGTCGAGTCGAGTCGAGTCGATTTTCAGAGTAAAAGTCGAGTCGAGTCGAGTCGAGTCTAATAGTGAAAGTCGAGTCGAGTCTAAGAGTAATAGTGAAGTCGAGTTTAATAGTTAAAGTGTTGTGTGTGAGAGATCGGCCAAAGGCGAAGAACAGCAACTACACCCGCGGGAAGTCTGCAATCCTCGGCCGTTTGGTGACGATTTATCTCCAGGGAAGGAAGAGACTCGTTCAAGTAGACACTCGTCCAATCGACAAATCGACAATCGTCTCAGTCGACATTCCATCCAGTCGACTCTCGTCCAATCGACAAATCGACAATCGTCCAATCGACAAATCGACAATCGTCTCAGTCGACATTCCATCCAGTCGACTCTCGTCCAATCGACAATCGTCCAAATCGACAATCGTCTCAGTCAACACTCGTCCAATCGACAATCGTCCAATCGATAATCGTCTCAGAGTCGACATTCATCCAGTCAACAATTATCCACCAGTATCAAGCAAGATCATCAACTAAGAATCCTAAGGTACCCAATTACATGTAATAACAACTCAATAAATGTTAAACTTTTATAATTCTTTTATTTCGCCTCCTCTAACCTGAACAAACAAATATTAAAAGAAAAGAAACGTTTACACTTCTTTCCTTTTGAAAGAGATAAACGTTTAGTTGAGGAAAGATTCAGCGACGACATATTTCAGACGACGAATTTCAGCTCCCTCTACCAATGGTATATGTCATTGGTGCCGTTGGTGAACAAGATTTGACCGTTTTAGCCAAACGAGGAGGCATATACGCTGATAGAGAGCTATTACGGAAAGACATTCGTACTTGTGCCTGTAAACAGCGGAAGAATCGCCAACAAAAAGCGCCAGCTGTCGATAAAACAGGGAGTAACAAGATTTTGTGAAGTGTTGTGAGAGATCGGCAAAGGCGATTATTCGACGACTAAACCCGCGGGAAGTCTAGATAATTGGCTGTTTGTGACGAGTCGTCTCCGGGAATAGAGAGTGGACAACGGAATCGGCAAAAGACGATTACTTCCAATCGTCAAAAGACGATTACTTCCAGTCGGCAAAAGACGATTACCTCCAGTCGGCAAAAGACGATTACTTCCAGTCGGCAAAAGACCATTACTTCAATTGTCAAAAGACGATTACTTCAATCGGCAAAAGACGATTCCTTTAGTCGGCAAAAGACGATTCTTTCCAATTGGCAAAAGACGATTAGAGATACATTGGCAAAGGACGATTGATGATTAGAACTGTCGGCAAAGACGATTGACGATTCGTCGGCAAAACGATCAGAAGAATCTACATTTCCACTATCAACGGAATCAACCAAACGTCCTCAACTACGACCATCCATCTCGGAGCCTAAGATCTTACGTCCAGACCGTCTGATCTTTACCGAAGAAAATCCAAGGTACCAAAATTATTCTGTACATAAAAGAACCAGTAATAAATGTTAAATTTTTATTCTCTTTTATTTCGCCACCCTCTAACCTGAACAAACCAAAGGTAGAACTTTCAAAGGAGAGTAAGAAATAAAAGAAAAAGTAAATGAACGTTTACTTCGTTGATGTTTGGTCGGCAAAAGGCGATTGACGATTAATCGGCAAAACGATCAGAAAAATTTACCTGAAATAATGGGCTATCAGCCGAAGGAATGCCTCTCTCGAAAGGGTGGATGTATCTTTCTCCTTACTAAAGTAACTTCTTTAAGGAAGTTAAAAAAAAAAATATTTTTTTACACCACATATTCGTAAAAAATACAAGGAGCATTTGGTGAAAATTTGGTGAAAATCGGACAAACGGCTCAGCTGCAACGCAGTTTTTAAAATGTCAAACAGACATATCTCTGCCAATTTATCGAAATTGAAAAATCACCTTCGTTACATTCTTGTTCACCGACTAAATAAGATTGTGTAAAAGTTTGGTGAAAATCGGTTGGAAACTGTGGCTGTAAAGTGTTCCGGAAAAACACATTCCCTAAAGAAGTTATTCACCTATGAGGGATGTCCAAAAATTAAAGACCGCTTGTATTTTTCCGCTGTACGGGCGAAGTATTCTGCCAGATGGTAGCACTAGCTTGTAGCGGGAAGTTCCCCCTCTACATCGCACCGGGTCTCATCTCTCTATCTATCCACTTATCCAGTGTTGCTCCGGCTCCGGCAGCCGTTCGCGATGGACGTCCCGGTGCCGAATCCCGCCCGTTTTGAAGTTCGCTCCGTCATCCGTTTGCTAAACGCGGAGAAACTTCGCTGGTCGAAATTCATAGACGTTTGTAAACGGCAGAAGATCGCCGACAGGATGCACCAGTTGACAAGAAGGAACGTAAGAATAACAGATACATGTGGCGGAGAGATAGAGCCACTGGGCCTTAGGGACCGCCCTAAAAAGAGAAGGAGGGAGAGGAACCCCCCACCAGAGAGTATATAAAGCCACGAAGCGTTACTTAAAAGAGGTTCAGTTCAGTCAGTCAGTCTAAAAAATGAAGTGAAGTTTAACAATAAAAGTCGAGTCGAGTAGAGTCGAGTCTAAGAGTAAAAGTCGAGTCGAGTCTAAGAGTAAAAGTCGAGTCGAGTCGAGTCGAGTCTAAGAGTAAAAGTAAAGTCGAGTCGAGTTTAATAGTTAAAGTGTTGTGTGTGAGAGATCGGCCAAAGGCGAAGAACAGCAACTACACCCGCGGGAAGTCTGCAATCCTCGGCCGTTTGGTGACGATTTATCTCCAGGGAAGGAAGAGACTCGTTCAAGTAGACACTCGTCCGATCGACAATCGTCTCAGTCGACACTCGTCCAGTCGACAATCATCCAATCAATAATCGTCTCAGTCGACACTCGTCTCAGTCGACACTCGTCCAGTCGACACTCGTCCAGTCGACACTCGTCCAATCGACAATCGTCCAATCGACAATCGTCTCAGTCGACACTCGTCCAGTCGACACTCGTCCAATCGACAATCGTCCAATCGATAATCGTCTCAGAGTCGACATTCATCCAGTCAACAATTATCCACCAGTATCAAGCAAGATCATCAACTAAGAATCCTAAGGTACCAAATTACATGTAATAACAACGCAATAAATGTTAAAATTTTATAATTCTTTTATTTCGCCTCCTCTAACCTGAACAAACAAATATTAAAGGAAAAGAAACGTTTACACGTTTGACGGCTATTTATAAAATTCGTGACATCATCGTAACAACAACACTCATTCAAAACATTGCCATAAATAGCCGTCAAACGTCTATGAATTTTGACTGGGTGAAGTTTCTCCGCGCTTAAGAAACGGATGACGGAGCGAACTTCATAACCGGCGGGACTCGGCACAGAGACGTCCATCGCGAACGGCTGCCGTAGCAACATTGGATAAGATAGCGAGATGAGACCCGGTGCGATGTGGAGGGGGAACTTCCCGCTACAAGCTAGTGCTGTCATCTGGCAGAATACTTCGTACGGCGGCAAAATACAAACGGTCTTTAATTTTTGGACATCACTCGTATAACATTATTAGATTCGTATGCTTTTCGAGGATTACACAAGGCTTAAAGTTACATATACACTCAAAGCTCAAGGTTATTGTGCTGATAAGCATGTGATAAGGATGTTTTATGGATTCCAACCTAGAGAACGAAAAAGGTTAAGGACTATATGTTATTAAAATTTTAAACTTCCTTCCCAAGAATTGATATATTTACATATATAAAAAATGAGAATGAATATTTAAATTTTTAAATTGTTTGTAGAGAACAAACAGCAAATACGAAAGAGACGTCAGACATGATGAGTCTTCGTGAAAGGCTTGTTTTGAACTTGGACGAAGATACAGAAAAATTTCTTATGAAGGAGTTTTACTATTTATTGCAGTTTTCGGGAGTTTTTTCGTACACGAGGGGGAAATGGTACTACTTTTCGGCGGTCCATTATATTGTTTTTAATTTAGTACTTATGGTGGCTTTCGTGCAGTTCATCTACACGACGTATTTGATAAAGGATTACCAGTTGGGCGTCGCCGCTCAGACTTTTCATGTGGCTGGAGGAGCCGCCGTTTGTATTTCTGTTTTGTTATGGCTTCCGTACAACCGGGAATACATCATCGCCGTCGCTTCATATATCAACAGCAACTTCTACGATTACGGACCGAGTTTCTCGTTGAGCAAAGTGGAACCTTGGATTAAAGAATTGAAAGATTTCAAGAAGAAGGCTTTCAAATGTTTGCTCTTCTTGCTATCATTGATCGGCGGACAAACATTCATCGGAGCGGCCATCTTGGACAGTATCCAAGGGATGGAAGTAGAGGAGACTTTAATAAATGACGTTTATATGAGTATTCCGGTACCCATTTATTTACCGTTTACCGTCGACAACATTTACCTCCATTATACCGCTTATCTCTACGAAGTAGTGTGCGCTACAGTTCTTCTATCAGTTTTATGCAGCGGGATTTTCATGATCTTCTATTATTGTCACGCGATAAATACTTCGTTTCGTATTTTAAACGAATCCGTCGCAACCATCGAAGAGAGAGCTTTGGCTTTGTACAAAATTAAGCATAAAGCTTACCTCAAACGCCAAGAATACTACAAAAATAAACATTTTATGGACGCCTATGAGTTTTGTATCAAGCAAAATGTTGAACATCATAAAACAATCATCAGGTAAAAATGATAGAGTTTTAGACAAAAGCTGTAAGCTGTAAGTTATAGTTTAAGTTAAAAATGATAAAGTCGATAGAGCTCAGGCCCTGGAAAAACCACTTTTTTTACTTGATTTTTTCTCGTTTTCCTCATTTTTCGTCCCTTTTTTACATAATTTTCCTCCTAATCTTTGTAAAAGGATTACGAAGAAACTATTCATCGGAATCGCTTATATAATATATTTTTGGGAAGTGCTCGTCAAAACCTACAAAATGGCTAGAGGTTTTTTGGAAAAATTTATTTTTGTCGAAAAGTAAGCTTTTCATTTTCCAAAGGAAAACCTTTTCGGAAAAACTGCTCCCAATACCGCATAGACTTCCCCAAACTAACGAGAACTAGCTTTTGAAAAAAGTTTTCCGTCGATGTTTAGTGCTCAAATATAGGAAACTTTTCCATTTCTTTGGCTAGTAAGCTCAATTTTTCAAGTTAGGAGATGTGTCTTAGAAAAATAGCTACCTAATCGATTTTTTCAGAGCTCACGAAATGACAGATCTTCTCCAAAAATGGCCGATGTTTCTCGTCGTCTTTTTCATGTCATTGGTCATCGCCTGTGCTCTTTTCACCTTACTCAAGGTTTTAAAAATTATTTTTAAGAATCCCGTTTGCTTCATTTTTATTTTAGGGCGACAAGAGAATCGCACCACAACTTTTTTCATTATTTTTGATGATGATGGAAGTAATGGCTATCTACGTGATTTGCTGGAGAGGCCAGGAAATGATTGACATGGTGAAACTTTTTCTTTTTAAATTGATTATTTAATTAAAGTATTACAGTCCAACGAATTCTTCAGATCTTTTTATAAAACGAAATGGTTCCGTTGTCACGAGAAAGTCAAAAAGTCGATAATAATAATTCAAGAAAGATCTAAAATTCCACTAACCTATAAAGTAGGCGGAATGACTAACATCGATTGGGAGCTCTTTGGCGCTGTAGGTGGTAAATATTGGTACTTTTGTAAAATAATTTTTTTTTCTTCAGATCATGAACACCGCTTACACATATTTCAATGTGATTTTCGCCATGAAGGACAATGAAGAAGGCGGTTTAAACAATTAGTATTGAGAAATTTTTGATGTTTTTTAAAATCCCCACTACTATTTTTATCCTATAGGGATGTAATAGATGCAACAGAAAGTAATCTAAAATGTGTTAGAAGCAACTGTCTAAAAGATAGAGCCACGATCGCCACCATATTGGTTATCATAGAATTAATTTAGACATAACCCAATTGTCTAAGGAATAATCAAATAGTCACTAGTAAAAGGAGTCCTTCCGATTTTCTTTTTCAAGGAAGCCATGGAAGAATAAGCTGGAGAGATGTCGGCGGTAAAGAAGGTTGCATTACTGTTTCATTTCCGGGTGACCGTTTGGCTTTAATTTTTCGACGACAAGTTCCCTACAGGTTATTAACTTCCAAAGACAATTGACGATTAGAACCATCGGCAAAGACGATTAACGTTTAGAACCCATCGGCAAAGACGATTGACGATTACATCCAGTCTGCAAAGGAATCGGCAAAGGCGATTGACGATCAGAACCCGTCGGCAAAGGCGTTTGACGATTCTAACTATCGGCATAGACGATTGACGATTAGTCGGCAAAAGACGATTAACGATTGATCGGCAGAAGACGATTGACGATTGGAACCCGTCGGCAAAGACGATTGACGATTAGAACGTTCGGCAAAGACGATTGACGATTAGTAAACGTAGTAAATAGAAAAGTAAACGAACGTTTACACAGTCTAAAAATATAATTCATCAGAATTAAACGTAGTTTATTTCTTCTGAAATATCTCTACACCCCTACTTAATACTTCCCTCTCCTTAATACCTCCCCCTCCATAATACTTCCCCCTCCTATATTGTTCCTTATCTTTGAGGAAGTTTTCGTTGGAAGCTCTTCAAACTAGTACTTTTTTTCGAAAAGATTTTCTAAGTTTTAAGTAGAATGAAGGTAGAAATATTTGGCTATCAGCCCAAGGGATGTCTCTCTCGAAAGGGTGGATGTATCTTTCTCCTTACTAAAGTAACTTCTTTAAGGAAGTTAAAAAAAAATATTTTTTACACCACATATTCGTAAAAAATGTAAGGAGCATTTGGTGAAAATTTGGTGAAAATCGGACCAACGGCTCAGCTGCAGCGCAATTTTTAAAATGTCAAACAGACATATCTCCGCCATTTTGTCAAAATTGAAAAATCACCTTCGTTACATTCTTGTTCACCGACTAAATAAGATTGTGTTTGGTGAAAATCGGATGAAAACTATGGCTGTAAAGTGTTCCGGAAAAACACATTCCCTAAAGAAGTTATTTACCTATATATAACTTTATAACTTTATAAGATGCTTATGCTTTATAATGTAAAGTTACATTATATACTCAAAGCTCAAGATTATTGTGCAGATAAGCTTGTGATAAGGATGTGTTATGGATTCCAACCTAGAGAACGAAAAAGGTTAAGGGATATAGGTTATTAAAATTTTAAACTTCCTTCCCCAGAATTGATATATTTACCTACATAAAAAATGAGAATGAATATTTAAATTTTTAAATTGTTTCTATTGAGCCAACAGCAAATACGAAAGAGACGTCAGACATGATGAGTCTTCGTGAAAGGCTTGTTTTAAACTTGGACGAAGATACAGAAAATTTCTTATGAAGGAGTTTTACTATTTATTGCAGTTTTCGGGCGTTTTTTCGTACACGAGGGGGAAATGGTACTACTTTTCGGCGGTCCACTATATGTTTTTAATTTAATACTTATGGTGCTTTTCGTGCAGTTGATGTACACGACGTTTTTGATAAAGGATTACCAGTTGGGCGTCGCCGCTCAGACTTTTCATGTGGCTGGAGGAACCGCCGTTTGTATTTCGATTTTGTTATGGCTTCCGTCTAAGCGGGAATGCACCATCGCCGTCGCTTCATATATCAACAGCAACTTCTACGATTACGGACCGAGTTTCTCGTTGAGCAAAGTGGAACCTTGGATTAAAGAATTGAAAGATTTCAAGAAGAAGGCTTTCAAATGTTTGCTCTTCTTGCTATCATTGATCGGCGGACAAGCATTCATCGGAGCGCCCATCTTGGACAGTATCCAAGGGATGGAAGTCGAGGAGACTTTAATAAACGACGTTTATATGAGTGTTCCGGTACCCCTTTATTTGCCGTTTACCGTCGACAACATTTACCTCCATTACACCGTCTATCTCTACGAAGTAGTCTGCGCTATAGTTCTTCTATCAGTTTTATGCAGCGGGATTTTCATTATCTTCTTTTATTGTCATGCGATAAATACTTCGTTTCGTATTTTAAACGAATCCGTCGCAACCATCGAAGAGAGAGCTTTGGCTTTGTACCAAATTGAGCAAAAAGCTTACCTCAAACGCCGAGAATACTATAAAATAAACATTTTATGGACGCCTATGAGTTTTGTATCAAGCAAAATGTTGAACATCATAAAACAATTATCAGGTAAAATGATAGAGTTTTAGACAAAATTTGTAAGCTGTAAGTTTTAGTTTCCTCAATTTTTCGTCCCTTTTTTACATAATTTTCCTCCTAATCTTTGTAAAAGGATTACGAAGAAACTATTCATCGGAATCGCTTATATAATATATTTTGGAAAGAGCTCGTCAAAACCTTCAAAATGGCTAGCGGTTTTTTGGAAAAATTTTTTTGTCGAAAAGTAAGCTTTCCATTTTCCAAAGGAAAACCTTTTCGGAAAAACTGCTCCCAATACCGCATAGACTTCCCCAAACTAACGAGAACTAGCTTTTGTAAAAAGTTTTCCGACGATGTTTAGTGCTCAAATATAGGAAACTTTTCTTTGGCTAACAAGCACAATTTTTCAAGTTAGGAGTAGTGTTTTTGAAAAATAGCTACCTAATCGATTTTTTCAGAGCTCACGAAATGACAGATCTCCTCCAAAAATGGCCGATGTTTCTCGTCGTCTTTTTCATGTCATTGGTCATCGCCTGTGCTCTTTTTACCGTACTCAAGGTTTTAAAAATTATTTTTAAAAATCCCGGTTGCTTCAATTTTTATTTTAGGGCGACAAGAGAATCGCACCACAACTTTTTCATTATTTTTAATGGCGATGGAAGTAATGGCTATCTACGTGATTTGCTGGAGAGGCCAGGAAATGATTGACATGGTGAAACTTTTTCTTTTTAAATTGATTATTTAATTAAAGGATTACAGTCCAACGAATTCTTCAGATCTTTTTATAAAACGAAATGGTTCCGTTGTCACGAGAAAGTCAAAAAGTCGATAATAATAATTCAAGAAAGATCTAAAGTTCCACTAACCTATAAAGTAGGCGGAATGACTAATATCGATTGGGAGCTCTTTGGCGCTGTAGGTGGTAAATATTGGTACTTTTGTAAAAATAATTTTTTTTTTCTTCAGATCATGAACACCGCATACACATATTTCAATGTGATTTTCGCCATGAAGGACAATGAAGATATGAATACAATGAAGGACAGATAAAAAAAAAATTGAGGTTTTTTTAAATCCCTCACTACCGTTTTGTATCCTATAGGGATTTAATAGATGCAAAAGAAAGTTAACTAAAATGTGTTAGAGCAACTGTCTAAAAGATAGAGCCACGATCGCCACCATATTGGTTATCATAGAATTAATTTAGACATAACCCAATTGTCAAAGGAATAATCAAATAGTCACTAGTAAAAGGAGTCCTTCCGTTTTTCTTTTTCAAGGAAGCCATGGAAGAATAAGCTGGAGAGACGTCGGCGGTAAAGAAGGTTGCATTACTGTTTCATTTCCGGGTGACCGTTTGGCTTCAATTTTTCGACGACAAGTTCCCTCCAGGTTATAACCTTCCTTAAAGAAGTTATTGTAATACCCTCCACGTCGGGTTACTTCCCCCTCCTTAACTTCTCCTCCTTTATACTTCCCCTCTTTAATACCGCCCCCTCCTTAATACTTTCTCCTCCTTAATACTTCCCCTCTTATAATATATTGTTCCTTATCTTTGATTAAGTTTTTCAAACTAGTACTTTTTCTTCATGATGGTATCCTTAAGGACTTGCCTCGATAGCTCGATGTACAAATTATAAATAAATAAATGATAAATAAAGTCTTAATACTCTTGATATTTGTACATGAAAAATAAACAAATACTAATTAAAAAAATTAATAATTAGTATTTAAATATTGTTAACTTCGGGTTTTTGGGGAAGGGTCTTCCATACCCCGGTGGGTCAATTCGAATATTGATCTTCGAATCTCAACTTTGTCTGTGATGCCGGCCGGCCGTCCGTAGCATTTTTTTCTGGAACACCTTACGGCCACTATTTTCAACCGATTTACACCAGATTTTCACCAAATTTTCTTTATCCGGTGAACAAGAAACTAACGAGGGCGATTTTCAAATTTTGAAAAAATGGCGGAGATATGTCTGTTTGAAATTTTAAAAAATTCGCTGCGGACGAACCGTTGCACAGTGGGGCAAAATCGGGAAAAAGCGC
Organism: Orius insidiosus; assembly: GCA_014119065.1. Lineage (NCBI taxonomy): Eukaryota > Metazoa > Arthropoda > Insecta > Hemiptera > Anthocoridae > Orius > Orius insidiosus. The sequence continues at coordinate 792,197 of JACGAQ010000018.1, forward strand.
TTATAATTCAAAATTTTCAAGTATTTTATTTTACCAAATCAGCACAATCTACGTATTTATAGGTGTCTAGAGAGGCCATTACTCAAGTTTCAGCCTTTTAGGGTGCCAATCACAGCTCCAGGAGCTGTAAATACTAAATCTGACAAAAATCGTGAAAATTTACTTGAAAAACTAATTAGAAAAAGAAAATTCCTGATCCGTGTGCTTGACAGTTGGAACGATGTAATTTTTTTCATACTCCGTAGTCATATCAGAAGTACAAAAAAAATTTTAATTTCAAGTCAGGAAACCTAAGTCATTTTATTGGAATCAAAAAGCACGGTTTTTCGATAGTAGTTCAACTTAAGAGGAGCGTATCCTCTTTGTGCATCCTTGTGCACCTACGAAAATGGTGCCAAATATTCACCAATAGTCTGCAGAATGAGCCTGTGAAAGAATCAGCTGCAGCCAGGTGCAGCCCTTGAGCCCACGACAGCAATTATCGGAAAAACATGAGACTGCCGAGGTCGGTCGAGCTTAACGCTCTGCGCCCCGCGTCAGCGGATTTTTCCCACTCATGTGGCTTTCAGCCAGTTAATGAACGTTCAATGCAGAAATCCTAATCCTTACATGGGTTCGAATTCTCAGGAGGGCACGGGATTATTTATCTCGAAAAATGTAAATATCAATGGAAACACGATCCCTTGAAATTAGGTAGTTGGACGTAAAGCCTATTTCAATAAAATTCTCCTAAAAGGGATTAACATTGATATTTATTTACTTTTTATTTTGCTATCATTAAATCAGTCATCTCCACATCTCTGAGCAGTGACAGTGCGGTAGACAGTATGTCAAGTGTTAAGGTGAAAAATCGAGACCTGGTGGTCGAATTATTAAAATCACCAAATAAAAAAGTTGGCTGCCTGTTACAGCTTTTTCGTCTTTAGATGCTAAACGGTTTACAAAAAAATTGAGCTCTGTGGGATCATTAGTTCTCGAGTTATTGAGGTTTTTCTATAAAAGGATAAACCCGTTTTTCTCGAAAACCGTTCGGTTTTTTGATCTGAAATTTATGTCAGTTCTTATTCACATAAAGAGGAATCTTTTAGAATTTTTTCGGCCAAATCGGAGTAAGGGCCGCTTTGCCCCCCTTATCCCGCTATAGCCTTTCATACATCTTTTGGCTTGTTTTGAATGTTTGACCCTCTCCCGAGTACTTTTTTGAAAATCTGACTTCACCATCGTGTTCATCATAATTCATCTGTTAATACTAATTGTTTTCTTTTCAGATTATGAACAGCTTACTCATATTTCAATATTATTTACGCCATGAAAGAAGAAGAAAATTAAATAATAATTATTGTTTAATCCTCTTCATAGCACTAAAATATCATAAAACACTATAATTTTCACATAAATCACAAAATTAACCTGTTTTTTAAATAATTTATCCTTCCAAAAAGAAGGATTTATGACATTTCCGTTGAGTGCTTCTATCTTTCGGAGGGTTCCTGAAACAAATTGGTTACAGACGGGGGTTGTGAGAGGTCGGGAAAAAGCAAAATCGCCCACCTGTTGTTTCATTCATGAATATGAAGGAAGAGTTCTCAGAAATAAAATTAATGGAAACTCAAAAAAATTAAGGAAGTTAGAAAAAATATCGCTGTAGTTTTCTACGGAAAATCCTAATTTTCACAGGATTTTATGTGGTTTTCAGCTGTTTTTGAGCTTACAGGATTTTTGGGAGATTTCTTCGGTTATGAGAGAAGGAGCCCATTTTTTTTCTCCCTCAGGTTTTCCGGTTATTTTAGCCTAATTTGAGCTGCCCACTTCCTAAAAAGTTTGGAAATCCCCTGCTTCAGAGCTACCAAAACGCAGAAATTCATTCAACTGGTGGCAGCGGAGGGATCCTCCTTTTTGAAACTCGCCATTTTTATGCGTTATTGATCAGAAAACGCTTTTTCTTTATTTCTATTGAGCCAAAAATATTATTTGTGGCTTGTTTAAAAATTTAATTTGTTTACGAAATGAAAGGAACATTTTAAAGTTTGAAAAGGGGTAAAATGCGGGTGTCTAAAATAGTCCATTGTTTCCATGAGGCCTGTCTCTATAAAATTTCCGTTCTTTTATTTGTATTTTTTCCCAATTTCCTTTATTATCTGATCTTTCTGTTCAATGGCTATGTTTCAAGATGGCGCTTATCTGAACGTCAAAAATTTAAAATCGGAGGAGAAATAAAAAAACAATTGAATTTCTTATTGTTTATTAAGCGAGATATGCAGGGTAGTCCAAAGGCGCTATCAGAGGTGCCGGAAAGTGGGCTGGGTGAAAGGCCGGAACCGCGGGAACCGCCGGAACTGCCAGACTGTGATCGACGCTGTGAGCGGAATACGAAGTACCGTACGTTACGATCGGTAAAACGCCCGCGTTCACGCCGAAAAGGAAGGCCAAAGCGAAAACAATCTGGAAAACCACAAAATAATTATTTGTCGAAAATAAAATCCGAAATTGAACCTGTAGACAATTCATTGTTGGTGAGGTGACTGAACATTTTCGCTAAAGAAGCTTCAATTTATAAAGGAAAAATGTAGCTTCATTGCTATTCACTCCTTGTCCGTTTGGGTAACACCGGGAAACGTTTTGTAACTCCTTCTTTCATAAGCAACTCGCTAAAATACCAAAAACTGACCGATTTACGAGATTTTTAGTGTGGTAGCACTGACTTGCAGGGGGGGGGGGGACTTTGCCAAATAGCCAAATAGCCTCAGAATAAAGAGTTGTTTACCTCGATTTCGTCGTGTAGAAACACCCTCGGCCGTTCAACATCTTTTTTTCCGGGCTTACAAGATTTTTTTGTGTGGTAGCACTGACTTGGTGGGGGGGGGGTCTGGACTTAGCCCCCCTCTGGCTAGCCAAATAGCCTCAGAATAAAGAGTTGTTTTCCTCGATTTCGTGGTCTAGAAACACCCTCGGCCGTTCAACATCTTTTTTTCCGGGCTCACTAGATTTTTTGTGTGGTAGCACTGACTTGTTGGGGGGGGGACTTTGCCCCCACTCTGGCTAGCCAAATAGCCTCAGAATAAAGAGTTGTTTACCTCGATTTCGTCGTCTAGAAACACCCTCGGCCGTTCAACATCTTTTTTTCCGGGCTCACAAGATTTTTTTGTGTGGTAGCACTGACTTGTTGGGGGGGGGGACTTAGCCCCCCTCTGGCTAGCCAAATAGCCTCAGAATAAAGAGTTGTTTACCTCGATTTCGTGGTCTAGAAACACCTTCGGCCGTTCAACATCTTTTTTTCCGGGCTCACAAGATTTTTTGTGTGGTAGCACTGACTTGTTGGGGGGGGGGGACTTTGCCCCACTCTGGCTAGCCAAATAGCCTCAAAATAAAGAGTTGTTTTCCTCGATTTCGTGGTCTAGAAACACCCTCGGTCGTTCAACATCTTTTTTTTCCGGGCTTACAAGATTTTTTGTGTGGTAGCACTGAATTGGAGGGGGGGAGGGGGGTGTCGGTCGGGATTTAGCCCCCCTCTGCCTAGCCAAATAGCCTCAGAAGAAAGAGTTGTTTACCTCGATTTCGTGGTCTAGAAACACCCTCGGCCGTTCAACATCTTTTTTTCCGGGATACAAGATTTTTTTGTGTGGTAGCATTGACTTGGTGGGGGGGGGGGGGTCTGGACTTAGCCCCCCTCTGGCTAGCCAAATAGCCTCAGAATAAAGAGTTGTTTTCCTCGATTTCGTGGTCTAGAAACACCCTCGGCCGTTCAACATCTTTTTTTCCGGGCTCACTAGATTTTTTTGTGTGGTAGCACTGACTTGTTGGGGGGGGGGACTTTGCCCCCACTCTGGCTAGCCAAATAGCCTCAGAATAAAGAGTTGTTTACCTCGATTTCGTCGTCTAGAAACACCCTCGGCCGTTCAACATCTTTTTTTCCGGGCTCACAAGATTTTTTTGTGTGGTAGCACTGACTTGTTGGGGGGGGGGACTTAGCCCCCCTCTGGCTAGCCAAATAGCCTCAGAATAAAGAGTTGTTTACCTCGATTTCGTGGTCTAGAAACACCTTCGGCCGTTCAACATCTTTTTTTCCGGGCTCACAAGATTTTTTTGTGTGGTAGCACTGACTTGTTGGGGGGGGGGGACTTAGCCCCCTCTGGCTAGCCAAATAGCCTCAGAATAAAGAGTTGTTTACCTCGATTTACCTAGGAACACCCTCGGCCGTTCAACATCTTTTTTTCCGGGCTTACAAGATTTTTTTGTGTGGTAGCACTGACTTGGTGGGGGGGGGGGTCTGGACTTTGCCCCACTCTGCCTAGCCAAATAGCCTCAGAATAAAGAGTTGTTTTCCTCGATTTCGTCGTCTAGAAACACCCTCGGCCGTTCAACATCTTTTTTTCCGGGCTTACAAGATTTTTTTGTGTGGTAGCACTGACTTGGTGGGGGGGGGGTCTGGACTTTGCCCCACTCTGCCTAGCCAAATAGCCTCAGAATAAAGAGTTGTTTACCTCGATTTCGTGGTCTAGAAACACCCTCGGTCGTTCAACATCTTTTTTTCCGGGCTTACAAGATTTTTTTGTGTGGTAGCACTGACTTGATGGGGGGGGTTCTGGACTTAGCCCCCCTCTGGCTAGCCAAATAGCCTCAGAATAAAGAGTTGTTTTCCTCGATTTCGTGGTCTAGAAACACCCTCGGCCGTTCAACATCTTTTTTTCCGGGCTTACAAGATTTTTTTGTGTGGTAGCACTGACTTGGTGGGGGGGGGGGTCTGGACTTAGCCCCCCTCTGGCTAGCCAAATAGCCTCAGAATAAAGAGTTGTTTACCTCGATTTCGTGGTCTAGAAACACCCTCGGTCGTTCAACATCTTTTTTTCCGGGCTTACAAGAGTTTTTGTGTGGTAGCACTGATTTGGTGGTGGGGAGGCTGGGTCGGTCGGGATTTAGCCCCCCTCTGCCTAGCCAAATAGCCTCAGAATAAAGAGTTGTTTTCCTCGATTTCGTGGTCTAGAAACACCCTCGGTCGTTCAACATCTTTTTTTTCCGGGCTTACAAGATTTTTTGTGTGGTAGCACTGACTTGGTGGGGGGGGGGGGGGGTCCGGACTTAGCCCCCCTCTGGCTAGCCAAATAGCCTCAGAATAAAGAGTTGATTACCTCGATTTCGTGGTCTTGAAACACCCTCGGCCGTTCAACATCTTTTTTTCCGTGCTCACAAGATTTTTTTGTGTGGTAGCACTGACTTGTTGGGGGGGTGGACTTTGCCCCACCCTGGCTAGCCAAATAGCCTCAGAATAAAGAGTTGTTTACCTCGATTTCGTGTTCTAGAAACACCCTCGGCCGTTCAACATCTTTTTTTCCGGGTTTACAAGATTCTTTGTGTGGTAGCACTGACTTGGTGGGGGGGAGGGTGGGTCCGGACTTAGCCCCCCTCTGGCTAGCCAAATAGCCTCAGAATAAAGAGTTGTTTACCTCGATTTCGTGGTCTAGAAACACCCTCGGCCTTTCGACATCTTTTTTTCCGTTTTCAACCATTCCCGTCGACTAACAAAAAAATGGATTTTGGGATGGTTTTCTGTTAGCAAAACGCAGTTTACAGACCTTTAAACTTAGGGAACCCCTATCCTAGACCAAAAAAACTAGTAAAACGACCACAAAAATGGGCTTTCAGGGTCCAAAATGAGAAACGACTTTTGGGAACTCGAAGAAGCCGACGGTGGAACCGTCGACAAATAAATCGTTTTATAAGACAAACTTTTCATTTATTCAGTAAATGTCAGGAACAGGCGACCGAACGATCCAATGGCAGTGTTCTCTAGATGACCAAATCATTCTCAAAAATTCCGGCGAAGAGACTTTTGCAGTAATCACGCTCTTCGGCAAGCAATCGTAGGTTTCATAAGAAAAAGCCAAATTGCCCAATCTCGGAATCCCAGCTTTTTCCGCACATATCCCAGTCAGAAAAACGTCTTCTAAATGCACCAGAGGTGTCCTCATTGACGTCATGAAGAGCCTAACGGCCACACTTTTCGACATCACGTATCCTTTCCCAGATAGAAAATCAGGATAGAAGCTTTTTTCGTACATATATTTGGGGACGTACCATTCATGTTTGGGGTTAGTGAAAGGCACAGCTTGAAAAACTGTCATGCCGAAAAGCGCAACACGAGGATAACTGAGACTATCCAAAGTCTTCGCCAAATTGGACACGATGACTACCATGTTGTCATCAGTTTTCATCAAATAACGCGCTTTCAGGCAATTACTGATGAACCACTTTAGCATCATGACGCTTTTAATGGTCATATTTTTTTTAGAATCTATAAAGTTTTCTTGTATAATATCCTTGTATAGAAGGCTTTCTTATCAATGATGGACTGCGCAGTGGCATTCGATGTCCTACCTAAAAGAAAACCGACTCGTGTGTTTACAAAATGCTTAGGGAAGACAGCCCAAGTTTTTCGAATGACATCTCTTCGTACGAAAGACTCCGGCGCCGAAAAAACCACAATCACCACATCCGCTTCTTCAGTTTCGCAAATCCATTGGCCTTTTTTCAACGTTTCATCATTTATGTAGACCTCCAGATTACGATTTTTAGACTTCTCCCATCCTTCGACATCTTCAGAACGTTCATTCGAGAAATTCAAATTTTTTACTTCCACCCACCTATTTCTTATCTTTAAATTGGGAGTTGGAGGGTACGAACAGGGAACTGCGGGAAATCGTGTCGGCCCAGTGTAAGCAGTCGACGATACAAACTTTCTCTGTAAAAATCTTCCCGATGGTAAAAAATGGTGAAAGAAATATTGATCAAAAATACTGCTAGAACCAAATATATAAATCTTCTTAAGAACAACTTCCACCTCCAAGGCATCGACAAAAAAATAACATAAAATTTTGAAAAAAAATTTTTAAATTTTGATTTCATATGTTGTATCCCGAAAAGTTTAGCAAAACTGGGTGTGCAACAATGGCATGTTTATGGAGGAAGTATTAGGTGTACAAAATGAAACTCGGCTAAAATCTACAAAATTCAAATTTGCCCTGTGGCTGAGTTTCATTTTGTACACCTAATAAATAAAAATTGTAGGAAATTTGATTTTCTATAAATTTGTACTTAATTATTTTTTTCTAGGTGCACCATTTTCGGAAAATAATTTTTTTTAAATAAATTTATCTTGAAAACAGTGCGTCCTAGAGAAAAATGAATAGAATAAAAATTTAAGAAAATTAAATTTCCGACAGATTTTATTTGGTGCATTTTTTCAATATCTGTAACGGTTTATGATTTATAAGCCTTTAAAAATTAACCTTCTTAATGGTTATACTTCAATAACCTTCTTACACGGAGAAGGTCAACTTTTGATGACTTTGACGCCTAAAATGTTTAAAATTTTGAAAAAATGAACTACTAGGTGTAAAAATGAAACTCGGCTAAAATCTACAAAATTCAAATTTACCCTGTGGCTGAGTTTCATTTTGTACACCTAATAAATAAAAATTGTAGGAAATTTAATTCTCTATCAATTTGTACTTAATTATTTTTTTCTAGGATACACCATTTTCGGAAAATAATTTTTTTTTAAATAAATTTATCTTGAAAACAGTGCGTCCTAGAGAAAAAATGAATAGAATAAAAATTTAAGAAAATTGAATTTCCAACTGATTTTATTTAGTGCATTTTTTCAATATCTGTAACGGTTTACGATTTACAAGCCTTTAAAAATTAACCTTCTTAATGGTTATACTTCAATAACCTTCTGATGGGTTTCTCCCCTGACGACCTCTGTAGGACCGGTGGACCAAAGAGCATCAAAGTCAAGAGCAGAGAGCTAACTAGGCCATTGTCTATCCCGATTTAGCGCCTCCCATTTCGGCGCCTAGGGGTTCAACCTGTTCGAAACCAGAGGATGAAGGCCGAGAGATCATCCTACGGTGGATGGTTAGGGATGGCTGGATGAACAGCCAGAGCCCCATCTCACATCAATCCCTGAAGAATCCAGAAAAAATCGAACTACCAAAGCATAAATCCTTTAACGACAGATGCACCTTGAGATGACATCGCAAAGGAGACTCTTCAAAACTCTGAAAGTACTTTCCTAAAGCCTTGAAAGAAGATTTAAAATGAATTTTAAGACGCATAAAAGACGCAACCTTTTAAAATCGAAAACAACTCAGAACTTTTCGAGGAGGCCGTCAACTTCAATGACGTTTAATGGATCGATGTAAATTTCGTTGTCGCACTCACGCCCTTCAAAATTACGTCTTAACTCCTTTGTTAAAGGAGACCTTCTTTTCAATTAATACAGTTTCCCCTAAATCATGTTATGTCTTTGAGTGGTTTCAGAAGGTGAAGACAAAATGTCAAAGTTGACACTTTTCGGTGTAAAAAGTTAAATGTTCTGGCTCACTAGAAAGCGAAATTATAACTTTCTCTAATTTCCCGTGGCGACTTTAGTATTCTAAGCATAAAACGGAAGCGACAACAAGTATAAAAGCGAAAATTTCATTGTCATTGACTTAGTAGTCATTGAAATGAAGCTTTTGGTAAGTCGGAAAGGTCTTTTTGTAATTTAATATTTTTTGAAGGTATTTTATGTCTTTTTTATACGGCGATGGGTGATCAGCTGATACATTTTCGGCCGCAAGCTGTTCCTCCGCACGTCCATAGCGTCAACACGTACAGGGCTATACCGCCATATTATTTAGTACCTCCGCCACCGCCTGTTCTTGCTGCTCCAGCGTTTCCTGTTCCAGCCGCTCCTGTTATTCCAGCTGCTCCTGTTATTCCAGCCGGCTTACCAGCGCTGCCACCAATTGGAGCGGTCCCTATATAAGCTTTATCATAATAAACATTTTTTTTACAATTTTTAAAAACTTGTTTCTTTCTTACCGAGAAAAGATCTCAACATGTTTAATTTCCGGGGAGTTGATCAGATTTTGAGCGTATGAAAATGAGGCGTTGACATCAATGATAAAGTCAACTTTTTATCTTCGACGACGAAAAATCATTCATAGAATCCCATGATGTAATTTCTTAAATGGCCTCTGAAGCCAAACTGTTATTCAATGAAAACCTTGTGACCCGATTCGCACGTGCAATTTGCAGGTTATGACGTCATTCACTGAGGATTTCCACGTGGGGCTCACTGGGTCAAAGGGTGAACCACCCCTTGGAAAGGATGATTGGCGGGATGGGAAGGACGTATTTCGTAACCGTCGTCTTCGCCAAACTTTTCTGTTTTTATTCAGTTTAAAAATTATTACGTCCTTTCTCAGTTTCCCGATTCAAGAAGTCACTGACCTCGAGTTATCTCTTGTAAAATATTAATTAGTTGTCTCTCTTTTCGCCAAAAAATCGAGAAAACCCGCCAAAAATCTGGGACAAAAGGGCTTCTCTGAGCCTTAAATTCGTAGGAAACAAGCGAAAATTTTGTGAAATGGTTTTTTTTAGCCAAGTAGTTAGAAAAACTCAGTAAATCTTGATTATAGTAGTTCATTTTTTCAAAATTTTGAACATTTTAGGCGTTAAAGTCCATCAAAAGTTGACCTTCTCCGTGTAAGAAGGTTACTGAAGTATAAACATTAAGAAGGTTAATTTTTAAAGGCTTGTAAATCGTAAACCGTTACAGATATTGAAAAAATGCACTAAATAAAATCAGTTGGAAATTTAATTTTCTTTAATTTTTATTCTATTCATTTTTTCTCTAGGACGCACTGTTTTCAAGATAAATTTATTTAAAAAAAATTATTTTCCGAAAATGGTGCATCCTAGAAAAAAATAATTAAGTACAAATTTATAAAGAATTAAATTTCCTACAATTTTTATTTATTAGGTGTACAAAATGAAACTCAGCCACAGGGTAAATTTGAATTTTGTAGATTTTAGCCGAGTTTCAGTACACCTAGTAGTTCATTTTTTCAAAATTTTGAACATTTTAGGCGTTGAAGTCCATCAAAAGTTGACCTTCTCCGTGTAAGAAGGTTATTGAAGTATAACCATTAAGAAGGTTAATTTTTAAAGGCTTGTAAGATCTAGCAAAGTACAATGAAAGGTAGTTTCTTGGCAAAAAGCTGAGAAAGCCTCCCAAAAAGTGCTTCTTTTGCCCATAAAATCGAGGAAGAAGACCAAAAATCTAGTGGAATGATGTTTTGCTTAAGAATTGCTTAAGAGTGGGAACTGTAGACGTACTAATTATGGTTTTAGAGCTTAAGGTTGTATGTTTCTGAGGGAAGGAAAGTGGCACACGTAGAGATAGAAAAGGTATCGGGTGTGGCCCGTGCGGGGCGGGAGTTGGTGAGACGAGAGTGACAGCTGATAACGGCGATGTCGCCCTGTTTTGTTCACCCCTCTTTTATGCTTCCATCACACCTACTTCTCGTTGAAACAGACAGAGCAGGTTGAGGGAGAGAAACACAGATAAAACCCTCCTCCGACACAACCCTTTATTTCAATACTCAAAACAGCAAGTGTGAAAAAATATCCGATTTCAATATTTATGGCCATTTTGTTTGTTTGAAACCCACTGTTTAAGGGGAATAATTATTTAATTTGAACCGCCCTCTTTTAGGCATTTAACTTCACCATCCACGTGATAAATGTGTTCCGGTACATGTGAGTTTACGATACTAAAACAAAGCGCAGGCGCTAGACAACAACGCGCATGCGTGTATTTTTAGTTCCCGCGTTTTTTGAAAAATTTATCTTTGAGATTTGCCTGAATTCAAACTAGTCTGATAACACGAGGGGTTTAATTTTTTCCTCTAGCAAGGAAAGCTCGTTTTATGAAACTAGTTTAAATTAAGGAGGTATGATGGTTTTTAAGTGAGTTGCTTTGCAAATTTTTCGTTGTTAACAACGGTTTTCGGTTTTTCCCTTCTATCTCGGAAACCGTCGCTCAAAACGAAAAAATGTCCTAAGTAAAAGTTGTAGGTACTGAAATTTACTACATAAAATATCTTATTAGCTTTTTCCGTCAGAGCAATACTTTAGGAGATATGGAAGTATTTAAGTTGGTTGCTTTGCAAATTTTTCGTTGTTAACAACGGTTTTCGGTTTTTCCCTTCTATCTCGGAAACCGTCGCTCAAAACGAAAAAACGTCCTAAGTAAAAGTTGTAGGTACTGAAATTTACTACATAAAATATCTTATTAATTTTTTCCGTCAGAGCAATACTTAAGGAGATATGAGGGTTCTTAAGTGAGTTGTCTTGCAAATTTTTCGTAGTGAGCAACGGTTTTCGGTTTTTCCCTTCTACCCCGGAACCGTCGCTCAAAACGAAAAAATGTTCTAAGTAAAAATTTTAGGTACAAAGATTTCCTACAAAAATTTTTTTATTATTATTTGCGCAAGAGCAATATTTAAGGAGTTATGAGGTTAAAACCAATAATCCTACAGAGCCTGTCTGAAAACTTAAAACCTTCATATCTCCTAAAATATTGCTCTGACGGAAAAAACCAATAAGATATGTTATATAGTAAATTATGTAGCTACAACTTTTACTTAAGACATTTTTTCGTTTTGAGATACGGTTTCCAAGATAGAAGGGAAAAACCGAAAACCGTTGCTCACAACGAAATATGTACAAAGCAACCAACTTAAAACCCTCATACCCCTTAAGGAGTTTTCTTCCGCTTTTTGACCGTAAAACATTATTGGGCATTTTTCTCAATCTGAGATTCACCCTCTTTACAGGGGTTTTCAAGTTTTCATGAGTTGTTTTTTCCCCTTAAGCCCCTACCAACCATTGGAAAACTGGACGTAGCTAAAAATGGAAAAGTATGAATTAGACAATATAAACATTGATTTGGCGAAAGTGGCTCTATCTTGTAGAGAACTATAGACAACTCAGAGGTTCAGATCTCAGAGACTTCCCGCTGCATCCATAAAATCTCTGAAGGGATAAAGTTACGGTAAAAAGATATGATAAAGAGAATAGCTCAGCTAAAGGCGAAGCACAGTCATTTCCTCCTCGATAACTAAAAAAAAACCTAAAATATTTGTAAGGGTCGTTTTAAATGGAAAAAATTGCTTTTTTTGGTCGATTCATAGAGCGAAGAGTGACACAAACGTTTCGGTTAACGTCTGATTTTATCATCGCCATTGTGACTGTGACATTCAAACTCCCCTAGTGGGTAGGACATGTGAATATTTGCTCCGATTTTAGACACTTTTATATTAAAAAGGAAACAAGAATCAAAGAGGTTTCGACTTTGAAATTAATTAATTTGTACTTGAAAGGATACCCCCGAACGTCGAAATATTTAGGGAACTGAAGTCACGGGGCACCCGCACGTTTCACCCGGTCACGTTTTTACCCTTCACCCTTCACTCCCACGCCCGCTACTCCTTCAGAAAAATAAAAACGTTCTGACGCCTTCAAAGCCCTTTCGGATGAAAGAAAGGATTTCTTTTAATTGGCAAACCTGATAACCTTATATTGTAAACAGTCTGTAGGCTATCAGAGTTATCCTCTTGGTAGTAGCCTTCTTCTTCGAAGATCCCGCTTTAACTGTTTTCTCGGCTTGCTTTAACCCTTTCGAGACCGCAGGCGACTTTAGTTGCCCTTGGCCTTCCCTTCCCGTGGCGCTAGCGACATGCAAAAACTGGCAATCTGTTGGGGAAGAAATGAACTACGCGATGATCGCATCACTCGTCGCTTTCTGTGCTTTGCTGGGCGCTGGGAGCGGTCGGGGAGAAGTGAGGGGCAAAAAGAGGGAAGAAGTGAGGGGCAAAAAGAGGGGAAAAGTGCTGCGCCAGTAGCGCAGAGAATCCGGCGTCAGACGCGGTATTGAAAGGGTTTCTATAATAAAAATGAATATTATTCTTTTTGTAGGAAATTTAAAATATCTCGATAACGGGCGGCCTGAGGATGAAAATTTACTAAGTACTTTTTGTAGGAAATTTAATTTCCTTTCAGTTTGCTTTTATTAATTTTTTGTTTAGGATTAACCGTTTAGAAGATATGATCGAAAAAAGATTACTTAAGTTAATATTTCGATAAAGGCAGGCTAGAGGATGAAAATGAATATTATTCTTTTTGTAGGAAATTTAAAATATCTCGATAACGGGCGGCCTGAGGATGAAAATTTACTAAGTACTTTTTGTAGGAAATTTAATGTCCTTTCAGTTTGCTTCTATTAATTTTGGTGTAGGATTAACCGTTTAGAAGATATGATCGAAAAAAGATTACTTAAGTTAATATTTCGATAACGACAGGCTAGAGGATGAAAAATATTATTCTTTTTGTAGGAAATTTAAAATATCTCGATAACGGACGGCCTGAGGATGAAAATTACTAAGTACTTTTTGTAGGAAATTTAATGTCCTTTCAGTTTGCTTCTATTAATTTTTGGTGTAGGATTAACCGTTTAGAAGATATGATCGAAAAAAGATTACTTAAGTTAATATCTCGATAACGGCAGGTTAGAGGATGAAATGAATATATTCATCATAGAAGATATAACCCTTCGGTTATTCGGTCGGCGCATTAGTAGCTTTCTCAGGTTTAGTTTTATTGGCGTCTTCTTTTTCGGTGATTTTTGGCAGCATCTGGAGCAGTTTTCTTCGTGGTGGCCTTGACGGCTTTCTTCGCTGCAGGCTACTTCTTTCCCATGATCACAGCAGGTCTTTACCGGGGAAATGGAATGAGCCGTTGGCACCATATCCCTAGGCTTAATATTATGAAGTCCCTAAAGAACGGAGAAAAAAGCGATCATGATGGTCAAATGCTTCGAACAAAACTTAACCAGCTGAGAGCAATAGAATTACGTCAGAAGGTTGAATAGTTATTAGGTGTACAAAATGAAACTCAGCCACAGGGTTTTGAATTTTGTAGATTTTAGCCGAGTTTCATTTTGTACACCTAGTAGTTCATTTTTTCAAAATTTCGAACATTTTAGGCGTTAAATTCCATAAAAAGTTGACCTTCTCCGTGTAAGAAGGTTATTGAAGTATAACCATTAAGAAGGTCAATTTTTAAAGGCTTGTAAATCGTAAACCGTTACAGATATTGAAAAAATGCACTAAATAAAATCAGTTGGAAATTTAATTCTCTTTAATTTTTATTCTATTCATTTTTTCTGTAGGACGCACTTTTTCAAGATAAATTTATTTAAAAAAAAATTATTTTCCGAAAATGGTGCATCCTAGAAAAAATAATTAACTACAATAGAAAATTAAATTTCCTACAATTTTTATTTATTAGGTGTACAAAATGAAACTCAGCCACAGGGTAAATTTGAATTTTGTAGATTTGAGCCCAGTTTCATTTTGTACACCTAGTAGTTCATTTTTCAAATTTTAAACATTTTAGGCGTTAAATTCCATCAAAAGTTGACCTTCTCCGTGTAAAAAGGTTATTGAAGTATAACCATTAAGAAGGTTAATTTTTAAAGGCTTGTAAATCGTAAACCGTTACAGATATTGAAAAAATGCACGAAATAAAATCTGTCGGAAATTTAATTTTCTTTAATTTTTATTCTATTCATTTTTTCTCTAGGACGCTCTGTTTTCAAGATAAATTTAATTAAAAAAAAATTATTTTCCGAAAATGGTGCATCCTAGAAAAAAATAATTAAGTGCTTTATAGAGAATTAAATTTCCTACAAGTTTTATTTAAATAGAAAAATCAACCGCGTTATCCAATTATAATCTGTCTGCGTCGACATATTTTTATTTCATGACATGGGACATTTACATAACAATCTGCGAATGATGTCTTCATAATGGACTAATTTCTTTGATAATTTTGTAGGAGATAAAGTGGCTGAATTCTGGGCGTCGACGATTACAATCGCAATTCGCAGTATCAGAAAAGGGTGTTTTTGGCATGAAAAGACTGTGGTGAAAAAAAGGGTGAAATCAAGGGCCTTTGAATTTTATTTCGAGGGCCCTATGGGAAATGATGTTTTTTTAAAATTGTTCTATTTTGGTGAAAGGTATGGAGAGAAGGATTTATTTTTAGATTAAATTGTCTCCATTTATAGAATTGTAATCGATTGATACAGTAGACGTTCGGGTCACGGTCTCCACCTTCGAAAAGGTTGAATTTCCTTTTTTAATTCGAATTTAAGAAACGGATTAGAGACGTAATAGAAAATTTTTCGCCTCCGACGAAACGTGACTTTCATTCCGTACGTCTTTTTTTGACCCAAATGTCGAAATCGGAGATAAAAGCCGAGGGTTCATATTGAATACCAAACAGGTGAATATGCGTCTGTTTTTGTTTTTCAACATCTCCCTATGACATTTCCACTTTTCAAAGAGCATCTCCTCCGCTGATCTAAATACATGGAAATGGCTGAGAAGAGAAAATAAATGAAATCACTTGCCCGGTGGAATTGACCGAACCAATTCATCCAGCTGATCTAAATTTTCTCGGTGGACCGAAAAACGTTCGAAAACCCGGTAAAAAAGATGTTAAAACGGCCGAACATACGACAAAACGGAAGTTTCTAAACCAGAAAATCGAAGAAAAAGATCAAAAACCCCTTGTAAATATGTTTAACTCCTGAACGCCAGATTAAACGGGTGTTTCTACACCAGAAAATTGAAGAAAATGGCCAAACACCCGATAAAAGAGATGTTTAACGCCTGGACACCTGATTAAACGGGTGTTTCTACACCCGAAAATTGAAGAAAATGACCTAAAACCCAATAACAGAGATGTTTAGCGCCTGGAAACCTGTATAAACGGGTGTTTCAACACCAGAAAATTAAAGAAAATGACCAAACACCCGATAAAAGAGATGTTTAACGCCTGAACGCCAAATTAAACGGGCTTTTCTAATCGAGCTAATGGAGGAAAAGGAGCAAAAAACCCGGTAAAATAGATGTTTAACGCCTGGAAACCAGATTAAACGGGTGTTTCTACACCAGATAATTGAAGAAAATGACCAAAAACCCGATAAAATAGATGTTTAACACCTGGACACCTGATTAAACGGGTGTTTCTTCACCAGAAAATTGAAGAAAATGACCAAAAACCCAATAAAAGAGATGTTTAGCGCCTGGAAACCTGTATAAACGGGTGTTTCTACGCCAGAAAATCGACAAAAACGGCTCAAAAATGGCAAAAGAAATTTCAACGCCTCAACGCCTCAACGCCAAATAAATCGGGTTTCTTTACACCGCAGGATCTACGAAAATGGCTAAAAACCAGGTATAAAAGATGTTAAACGCCCGAAAACTTATAAAACGGGTGTTTCTAGACCTGGAATCCTAGGGAAATGACTTAAAACCTGTTAAAAAGGTTGTTAAATGCTCGGATGATTGTAGACCAAGAAGTCGGGGAAATCGCCTCTATTTAGCCATGTGACTAAGTCCGCAATGCCCTCCCCCCCCCCCCCGGGACAAAAAATCTATTTTGGCGTTTTCAAAATTTCTTTACATTTTCTCAGACGAAAACGTCCATTTTAAAGCGGATTTTTTTTTTTTTTTTAAAGCGTCGTGGTGGCCGCGCGTGTTAAGGCGTTAATCCCAAACATTGCGATACGCGTTCATCTATGGGGTCCAGGGTTCAAAGCGGGCGGCCCCCAAATTGAACCTAAGGAACCTAAATGGATTTTTCTGATGGAAAACACCACTGACGCAAGGGGGCACAATAGTTCGCTTAAAAATTTAAGTGCACACTACCCCTGGAAAAAAAAAAAGAAAAAAAAACCGATTTTTCTGCCCTTTCTTCCCCCAAAACATCTGTTTCCTCCTACTAACCCAGTCCGCCATCGAGCTCCATCATTGGGTATAATTATTTCATTTTAAAATTAGTTATAAATAGGTTAAAAATATTTCGGAGTCTTAAGCCGGCTCCACGTCGACCTCATTGAGAAGATTTTCAAGAGGATTGACCCAAAAAGGGATGAATGGAAAGGGTTCAAACCCCCTAGCGGAAGGGGTGGAGGTAGACACGTGTACATTGACGTCATCGTTATGATCTCACACGTGGCGTTGACCTCCAAAACTGGGTCACTGGGTTCTTCTTCCTCAAAACACCCCTCCCCCATCCATTCATTGGCGAACGTCCAAAAAATGAGAAAGAAACTTACGGACACTTCACTTTTGAAATTTTATGACGCAAAAATCTTCCAATTTTTTTATTTTAATTAATTAATAATTATATAAGAAGGCCTATCCAAGATGGACAAAATTTCCCCCATTTCTCAAATTCTCATGAAATATCAATTTTATTATTTTACACTTAAAATATCCTTCTAAAAAATAAAAACAACTCCTGGAGCATGCGCAGAAGGATTTGGACATCAAAATTGACGTCGTTCAAATCGTTTGTCCGTCAAACCTGAAGTCATCTGACGTCAAATTAGACGTGCAAATCCTTCTGCGCATGCTCCAGTAGTTTCAAACTGCGGAACAAAGCTATAATTCAACTGCGGTTGGAACAAAGCTAAAGTATTCCGGATAAAGCTGGCGGCCAGCACCACAGACATCCTTCGGTAAAGACCACTTCTTGCACGGGGTCTCCCAAAAATCATCCATGGAGATTAATCGAATATCTTCCCTTTGGGAAAGTTCTTGGAGAAAGAGCGCCACGGCAATATGGCCAAAGCCCCTGGGCTCAAAAAACGTTCGACTTTTGCTAATAAGAAAAAGACATTTTTTTATTTATAAATAATATATTTTATTTACACACATAATTATTACATTTTCTTATCATAACTAGGTCTTTCTACAACAACTTTTTTAAAAAAACTTAAATTTATCAACAAATTTTGGTGTTAGAAAATAAAATAAATAAAAACTACAAAGGAGTTAAAAATTTGAAGCACAAAACTCCTTTTTACAGGCTAAAATAGCTAGACTTAAGTTCTCTTTAAACCTTAAAATTCACTTTTTTTTCTTAAAAAAAAAAAATTAATATGTACCTAATCAGTCCTCATGCAAAACGCGCCATTTTGGCTTGAAAAATAATAGTTTAGTTCCAACCGCTGTTTGAAACTTCTGGAGCAGGCGTAGATGGGTTTGCACGTCTAATTTGACGTCAGATGACTTCAGATTTGACGTACAAACGATTTGAACGACTTCCAATTTGACGTGCAAATCCTTCAGTTTCAAACTGCTGTTGGAACAAATTTTATCAGAGAAAATGGCGCCTTTAAAGATGAGTTTTGCAATTTCCCACTTTTTCTTTTTTTTCGTCCAAATTTTTCTAGATTTCTAGTTGAAAGCAACAGCTGGTGCTTAAAAAAGTTCAGATTATGAAACTTCACTGAGTTTTTTTTTTGTAGATATTTAACCGGTTGGTTTCGATGTGTCCGTTGACCGCTTTTTTTCTCTCCTCGGCGTGAAAGGCTGAAGATGAGGATTCGGTTCGCTATCTTTCCGTCTGAATAAGGACATTGAACGTTTGATTCTGGGTCTGGGAGCTTCGGGATTTTCGCCTGGAATGGACAACGCGTTGGCGTGTCTGAAGCTCTGCGATGTCGTCGGTGCGTTGCTTGTCGAGCTGCAGTCGCCGCAGCTTTTCCTATGGAAGTTGACGGGAGGGTACGCGAACTGCTCAACGGACACTTCACCTTGTCACTGTCTCATCGAACCCGCTTTGGGGACTCTGATGGTCGGGAGGCCGGACATTCCTTTCATGTAGGTGTAGGTGATGGGTTGACGGAGGATACGTCTGGAGGATGATTTGTTCGGCGATCTTATACTTAATGAGGCCATCATACGCCGTAGTGTGTTCCCTTGTTGCTGCGAATTCGAACCGCCTGAATCTGTACTCGTTTCGGAATCCGCTGAATCTTCTTCGTCTTGTTTGGCGAGACGGCGACCGACCGATCGGAAGAGCCGAGCACCTCTTAGATCCGGTTCTGGCATGACTCTGATTCATTTCAACCTCTTCCGCTCCCTTTTATGTCTGCGCCGCCCCACCGCCCCTATGACGGCCGCCCCTTGCAGACTCCCACCCTCCCATCAAAACAATATCACCCTTCTACCCTATCAACACCTTCATTATTGAAATCGTCCTAATTTACAATTCTTTCCAGAAAAACAGCTTTCACAAAAAATTCTACAGCCCTGATAACAATGTTTTTTTACTTTTTAGCACTTCCTCGCCCTAAAGCATCGTGATTTTCCAGTTAGTAATACGTTGTTATGCCTCTTATTCTTTTTTACAGGACTTTTTTGGGGGTTTTCCAAGTTTTTGGGCAAAAATACCTCATTTTTACAGAACTTTTGATGGCTTTTCCTCAGTTTTCACGCCAAAAACCTCCATCTACCCGACTTTTCTGCGTTCTCATCGTTTTATGGCAAAAAAAAACCTCGGTGCATGTGAATTTACGATACCAAACAACACGCATGCGCGTTGACTTGTAGGCTCGCGCCTGCGCGTATTCTTGGTTCCCGCATTTTTTCAAAAATTTGAGCTTTGCATAATTCAAACTTTTATTTTTCCTCTCGCAAAGAACTCGTTTGGTAACTGGAGGGAGCTAATTTTTTATTCCTCTCGCAGGAAAAGCTCATTTGGAGAGGGGGGGAAAAAATTTTTTTTTGAAAAAAAAAACCCGGGGAACTAAAAACACGCGAAAGCTCGCGCATGCGCGTTGTTCTGGTATCGTAAACACACATGTACGATTTTAACACGCATTTCCCAGCATTTTTTAGGACTTTTTCTCTAGATTTTTGGCCAAAAAACCTCTCTCTACCGGATTTTCAGTTTTCAGATTTTCAGGTGCCGGCCATCCTTTTTTTGGATTTGGCAAAGCCATCGATGAATTTTTGAAAACACGCGGAAACTAAAATACACGCATGCGCGTGTCGTCTCGCGCCTGCGCGTTGTTCTTGTATCGTAAACCCACAAGAACCAAAGGAGTTTTTTTGAGCAAAAAAACCGAAGTAAACATTAGAGAATCTGAGAAGAGTGGTTTTTTTGGCCTAAAAACCGAAGGAAACTGAATTTTTTTAAGCCAAAAACCCAGAAAAACGCCCGAAAAACCCACAAAATAAACGTAAAATTAAACTTCTTTGACAAAAAAAAAGTTGAAATTATTTTTACTCAGTAAGAATGGATATAAATTGCTCGTTACGATAACCTTGCACAACCCTGGTTACCTCAAGTGATTAGGTAACTTATTGTGAAGTTTAAAGATGGTGTGTCTTTGAGACTAATTTTGTTAGGCTTTTATCGTCAAATTAGGTAATTCGGACCCTCGGACTACCCCTTAAAATACACCATTGTTCAATCTATTTTAGGAGATCTTCAAATTGCTGATTGCTTAATCCTTTTCCTTCTATAAATAAAATATGAAATTTTCAAAAGATCTAAATTTTTGTCTGGTAATAGATGAGGTCGTTGCTCTTCGTTGGGACAAAAGGTGGCTTCTAGGTTGAAGGTGCGGCTAATGATTCAATAAATTACGAACGGTTTAAGGCGGCAATTGATGCCAATCAAGACGCGACACCTCCTGAAATCCAAGGGGCTTACCAATGGTCTTTCAGACCCAAAGCACGATTTGAATCCGCCGAAATCCCGAATAATGAAACGGTCTTTGAACCCGAAAAAAAGGATTCGAAAGTTTTTTAGGAAGTAGAGACTTTTTCATCAATTTAACTTCACCGGAGGTATTTAAATGTAGACCGAAAAATTAGTCCGGAAGTCGCTAAGTTTAGAACAAAAATAAGAGAATTACATGGTTAAGTCTCTATCTAAATTTAGCCTTTTTCCAAAAAGAAAATTGAAAAACCTTTCGTTTTCCCCGACTTTGGTTACCGAACTCATGATTTTTTATAAGTACGGCGCTTAGGATATACCATACCGCAATACCGCCAGGTCAGGCGGGTCCGGTTTTCGAATTCTTCGGTTTCGTCCAAGAAAACATTTTTAACTTCCTTAAAGAAGTTATTGCGATACCCTCGACGTCGGGTTTTTGGGGAAGGGTCTTCCAGACCCCGGAGGGTAAAATCGAATATTGATCTTTACCGATCTCAACTTTGTCTGTGGTGCCGTCCGGCACTCCGTAGCATTTTTTTCCGGAACACTTTACGGCCACAGTTTTCATCCGATTTTCACCAAATTTTTACACAAATTTCTTTAGCCGGTGAAGAAGAATATGACGAGGGCGATTTTGAATTTCGAAAAAATGGCGGAGATATGTCTGTTTGAAATTTTAAAAAATTCGCTGCGGCCGACCGTTTATCCGATTTTCACCAAATTTTCACCAATTACTCCTTATATTTTTTAAGAATTTTTGGTGCAAAAAAATTGCCACTTTTTAATTACTATTTTTATTAGTAGGGAGAAATTTCGTACTTCTACCCTTTACGAGAGGCACATCCCTAGGCCAAAGAGCCCATTTTTCTACCTTGAGACTTAGAAAATTTTTCGAAAAAAGAACTTAGAAAATTTTTCGAAAAAAGAACTTAAAAAATTTTTCAAAAAAAAAAAAAAAAAAAAAAACCCCGGAAAATTTTTCGCAAAACAAACTTGCAAAATTGTCCTTTATACTTTCCCTCCCTACTAAATCCCCTTCCTTTATACTTCCCCCTCCATTATACTTCTCCCTCTGTTATACTTCCTACTCCGTTATACTTTCCCCTCCGTTATACTTCCCCCTCCCATATACTTCCCCCTAAGTTATACTTCCCCTCCCATATACTTCCCACTGCGTTTTACGTCCCCTCCGTTATACTTCCCCCTCCTATATAGATACTTCTCTTTAAGGAAGTTTTCGTTGGAAGCTCTTCAAACCAGTACTTTTAATAGTATTTTGAACTTTTCCTCAATTTTCAGGGTGCAAAGCCTGAATTTAAATAATTAAATAATATTATTAATTAATTAATTAAATAATTGAAGTCCCTTCGGTTTTTGGGTGGAAAAAAAAATTATTTTTACCGAATTTTTAACTTCCTTAAAGAAGTTATTGCGATACCCTCGACGTCGGGTTTTTGGGGAAGGGTCTTCCAGACCCCGGAGGGTAAAATCGAATATTGATCTTTACCGATCTCAACTTTGTCTGTGGTGCCGTCCGGCACGCCGTAGCATTTTTTTCCGGAACACTTTACGGCCACAGTTTTCATCCGATTTTCACCAAATTTTTACACAAATTTCTTTAGCCGGTGAAGAAGAATATGACGAGGGCGATTTTTGAATTTCGAAAAAATGGCGGAGATATGTCTGTTTGAAATTTTAAAAAATTCGCTGCGGCCGAACCGTTAATCCGATTTCACCAAATTTTCACCAATTACTCCTTATATTTTTTAAGAATTTTTGGTGCAAAAAAATTGCCACTTTTTAATCATTAATTTTTTTTTAGTAGGGAGAAATTTCGTACTTCTACCCTTTACGAGAGGCACATCCCTAGGCCAAAGAGCCCATTATTTCTACCTTGACACTTAAAAATTTTTCAAAAAAAAAAAAAAAAAAAAAAAAAAAAAAAAAAAAAAAAAAAAGGAAGAAAAATCCGGAAAATTTCTCGAAAAAAAAAGAAAAAAAAACCCGGAAAATTTTTCGAAAAAAACGTTGAAAATTTTTTGAAAAACAAAAATTTTTTTTTTTGGACAAAAAAAAACTTCGAAATTTTTTTAAAAAAAAGAACTTTGAAAATTTTTTCGAAAAAAAAAAAACCCGGAAAATTTTTCGAAAAAAAAAGATAAAAAAAAACCGGAAAATTTTTCGACAAAACAAACTTGGAAAATTCTCCTTTATACTTTTCCTCCCTGCTACATCCTCTTCCTTTATACTTTCGTTCCCTTATACTTTCGTTCCCTTATACTTCCCCTCCGTTATACTTCCCCCTCTGTTATACTTTCCCCTTCCTTATACTTCCCCCCTCGGTTATACTTCCCCCTCCGTTATACTTCCCCTCCCATATATGTACTTCCTACTCCGTTATACTTCCCCCTCCGTTATATTTCCCCTCCCATATAGGTACTTCCTACTCCGTTATACTTCTCCTCCCATATACTTCCTACTCCGTTATACTTCCCCTCCGTTATACTTCCCCTCCCATATACTTCCCACTACGTTTTACGTCCCCTCCGTTATACTTCCCCCTCCTATATAGATACTTCTCTTTAAGGAAGTTTTCGTTGGAAGCTCTTCAAACCAGTACTTTTAGTTTCTCCTCATCTTTTTGCCCCCGACAATCAACGATAGTTGGTAAGCATTTTTTCCAGCGGATTTTCCAATGCTTACTTGTCCAAAAAACATGGTTAAAATCGTATTTCCTAGTTTTTTAGGAAGCTTTTCTAAATTTTTGGCGAAATAATTTCCCTTTATCATGCTTTTATCGGATAGTTGTGATAAGAATCTCTATTTACCTTTTTCACTGCAGTTTTATGAGCTTTTTGGCTGGAAAACCTCCTTTTTTTGGACTTTTTGGGAGTTTTCCCTGGTTTTTTTGGACAAATAACTTCCTTTTTACAGGAAGGTGTGTTTCAAGGTTTTTTTAACCTGATTTTTTCAACGTTTTTTTGGACTTTTGAAGCTCTTTTTTACATTTTTCGGCAAAAAAAAACCTCCCTCTATTGGATTTCTCAGTTTTTATAGGTTTTCCTCACACATTTTTGGACTTTTTTCTAGGTTTGTTGTTTAAAAAATAAATTCCTTTCTTAATTGTACCGGATTGCCAACGTTTTACTCTATTTTTTTGCCCAAAAAGAACCACCTTTTAACTTCCTTAAAAAAGTTATTGCGATACCCTCGACGTCGGGTTTTTGGGGAAGGGTCTTCCAGACCCCGGAGGGTCAAATCGAATATTGATCTTTACCGATCTCAACTTTGTCTGTGGTGCCGGCCGGCCGGCCGTCCGTAGCATTTTTTTCCGGAACACTTTACGGCCACAATTTTCATCCGATTTTCACCAAATTTTCACCAAAATTTCTTTAGCCGGTGAAGAAGAATGTAACGAGGGGGATTTTGAATTTCGAAAAAATGGCGGAGATATGTCTGTTTGAAATTTTAAAAAATTCGCTGCGGCCGAACCGTTAATCCGATTTTCACCAAATTTTCACCAATTACTCCTTATATTTTTTAAGAATTTTTGGTGCAAAAAAATTGCCACTTTTTAATTACTATTTTTATTAGTAGGGAGAAATTTCATACTTCTACCCTTTACGAGAGGTACATCCCTAGGCCAAAGAGCCCATTATTTCTACCTTGAGACTTAAAAATTTTTCGAAAAAAAGAACTTTGAAAATTTTTCGAAAAAAAAAAAAGGAAAACCCGTAAAATTTTTCGAAAAAAAAAAAAAAAAAAAAAGGAAAACCCGGAAAATTTTTCGAAAAAAAAACTTGGAAAATTTTTCAAAAAAAAGAACTTAGAAAATTTTTCGGAAAAAAAAAAAAAAGGAAAACCCGGAAAATTTTTATACTTTCCCTCCCTACTACCTCCCCTTCCTTTATACTTCCTACTCCGTTATACTTCCCACTCCGTTATACTTCCCCCTCCGTTATACTTCCCGCTCCGTTATAATTCCCCCTCCGTTATACTTCCCCCTCCGTTATACTTACCCCTCCGTTATACTTACCCCTCCGTTATACTTACCCCTCCGTTATACTTCCCCCTCCGTTATACTTCCCCCCCATATACTTCCTACTCCGTTATACTTCCCCCTCTGTTATACTTCCCCTCCCACATACTTCCCCCTCCCATATACTTCCTACTCCGTTATACTTCCTCCTCCGTTATACTTCCCCCTCCGTTATACTTCCCCCTCCGTTATAATTCCCCCTCCTATATTGTTACTTCTCTTTAAGGAAGTTCCCGTCGGGGCCAGCTCCAGACTAGTACTTTTATTTTTAATAGGGGTGGCAAAAAAAAAAAATTAGGCTAAACGACGGTTTATAAAAAAAAATTCCTTCCGTTATTGGGTCGCCTTCGTCATTACTCCGCCTCACGTTTCATAAGTTCCTCAGATTTCACGTGTCGGATTTCACGTGTCGGAACACGATAAGCGATTTTAATTCATCGATTCCTCCCAGAAAATCACGGGATCAGGATGAACTTTGTCCGCGTGACACAATCACGTTCCCATTGTTCCACACGACCTTTCCTTTATTTTAGACTTCATAAATGAAAAATTAAATAAAAAAAATTCATTTTTATGGCCACATTTTTAGCCCTGTTCTTAATGATGTTGACAACTCCTTAAGACCCTCTTTATGATAAGAAAGCCCTTGAGAAATTCTAAACAGGATAATCAGTTTTTTTATGATTCCTTTATTCAGTTTTTGTGAGGTGTCGTCCTCATTGTGACGTCATTGAGTTGAAAAGGGGTTGCTTTGTCGCTTCATCGGTTTGAACCGTTCTTCCGTTATGGTGGTCACTCTTAAACGTATTGTCGACGTATTTAGGGTGTTCGGGGTCTAAAATAAACGAAAGGACTAGACATAGAAAGCTTTTATAACTTTTTTAGGGGATTTTCCATCGATCTTTTGGCCTAGTAGTCCATTTTCCCCCAATTTTTGGTGTTTTTACACCTTTTTTTCAAGAAAGGAGACCCTTCTATAGCTGACACACTTTAGGAGAAAAACCGTTTTCTACCCACATTTTCCTCATTTTTCCACCACCAAACCTCATTTTTACAGGACACTTTTGACGTTTTCTTGGGGTTTTCGGCCAAAAAAACCTCGCTCTAACGGATTTTCCTAAATTTTTGAAGTTTTTTAAGTTTCTTTGCCGATAAACCTCCTTTTTAATTGACTTTTGGGTAGGTTTTCTCAATTTTTTAGGGATCTTCAATTTTTTTTGGGCAAAAAAACCGTCCTCCACTGGATTCTCCGAAGATTTACTAGGTTTATTGGCGAGAAACCTACTTTTTACAAAAATATTTGTGAGTTTTTTTGGTTTTTTTGCCATAAAAACCACCGGATTCTTTAAATTTTTTTGGTTTTCTTGGTTTATTGGCTGGGAAACCTACTTTTTAAATTTCGTCCTATTTACTTTTCCAAAAACCATCTATCGAGGGTAACAAAATTCTTTTGAAGATAATAAAAAAGTACTAGTCTGGAGCTGGCACCGACGGGAACTTCCTTGAAGAGAAGGAACAATATAGGAGGGGAAGTATAAGGGAGGGGAAGTATAACGGAGAGGAAGCATACGGGAGGGGGAAATATAAAGGAGGGGAAGTATAACGGAGGGAGTGTATAGTGAAGGGGGAAGTATAAAGGGGAGAGAGAAGTATAACGGAGGGGGAAGTTTTTTTTTTTTTTCAAAAAATTTTGTAAATTTTTTTTCGAATTTATTTTTTTGAAGTATCAAGGTAGAAATAATGGGTTCTTTGGCCTAGGGATGTGCGTCTCGTAACGGGTGGAAGTATGAAATTCCTTCCTACTAACAAAATGATATTAGGTTAACAAAGCCCCAGGGTAAATTTGAATTTTGTAGATTTTAGCCGAGTTTCATTTACACCTAGTAGATCATTTTTTCAAAATTTTGAACATTTTAGGCGTTAAAGTCCATCAAAAGTTGACCTTCTCCGTGTAAGAAGGTTATTGAAGTATAACCATTAAGAAGGTTAATTTTTAAAGGCTTGTAAATCGTAAACCGTTACAGATATTGAAAAAATGCACTAAATAAAATCTGTTGGAAATTCAATTCTCTTTAATTTTTGTTCTATTCATTTTTTCTCTAGGACGCACTGTTTTCAAGATAAATCTATTTAAAAAAATTATTTTCCGAAAATGGTGCATCCTAGAAAAAAATAATTAAGTACAAATTTATAGAAAATCTAATTTCCTACAATTTTTATTTATTAGGTGTACAAAATGAAACTCAGCCACAGGGTAAATTTGAATTTTGTACATTTTAGCCGAGTTTCATTTTGTACACCTAATAATTAAAAAGAGACAATTTTTTTACACCGAAAATTCGTAAAAAATATAAGTAGTATTTGGTGAAAATTTGGTGAAAATCGCACCAAAGGCTCAGCAGCAGCGCAGTTAAATGTCAAACGTGCATATCTCCACCCTTTTATCGAAATTCGAAAATCGCCCTCTTTACATCCTTGTTCTCCTACTAAGGAATTTTTTGTGAAAATTTGGTGAAAATCGGATGAAAACTGTGGCCGTAGAGTTTTCCGGAAAAAAATGCTACGGATGGACGGCCGGACGGCACCACAGACAAAGTTGAGATCGGTAAGGATCAATTTGACCCTCCGGGGTCTGGAAGACCCTTCCCAAAAACCCGATGTGGAGGGTATCACAATAATTACTTCTTGTTAGTTAAAAGTACTGAATTGGCAAAAACGTTTTCACGTGACTCAGCCTTTAAGGACAGATATCGGGAACATGATATTGACATGAAATACAATAAGAATAATAAGAAAAACATATTTTATTTTTATTTTTATTTATACAGTCCACGGCCTTCGAAACAGTTTAGGAAAAGAGACGAGAGGGAAATTCGGGATGGCGCGCTATGACGTATGAATGGCCCAAACGGGAAGTTGAAATTCGTTGATAGCGGCCCCCCTATCGAGAAAAGATGGACGTTTTCAACACGTCCATTTCGACGAATATGACGTCATCGGTTTTGACATTTTTAAACAAGTTTTAATACACCTAACAGTATTTTTATTTTAAATTAGACAATAATTGTATTGAAATACTCTCGACAGATGGTTTTCGAAAGTGGGTCTCAAACTTTGATTTTGCACACTTCAATCAGGATTTTCCTGGTTGTCTTTTCTTTCTGAAAAGCCGGATTTGACCCAGGATTTTCCGACGTTTTCCTCGATTTTCTTGCCTGGAATTTCAATGCTAAAACGGCGCTGGATTCTTCAATTTCCATGCGGAATAACCGTTTTGTTGTATAACATATGAAGAAACCGTTCTACTCAAAATAATTTATTCGATGACCGTTTCATTGCGTCTTTGTGCCAAATCTGCATTCCATTCACGTAAAATAGAATTTTTAAGAGGGGTTCCTTTAACTATAAATTGACGAGACTTACAACTTAGAGAACAAATCAAAAAATGTATTCTCAACTGGTAAGTTCAATAAACCTTGAAGGTACATTTGTTCAATTATTTTTTAGGTTGTTTTCGCGTTCGCTTTTGCCGTAGTTTACGGAGCGCCGAGTTTCGGACCGGTTCCTTTAGCTTTGGGAGCTGCTCCTTTACCGTTAGCAGCTGAACCGATTGTGACGTCACACAGTTCACAGGTTGTGGCGAGGAATCATAATGCTTTGGTGGCTCCTTTGGTTCCGGCGGCACATTTGGCTGCTTATACAGCGCCACTTCCAGCTCCAGTCGTTCCTGCACCGTTCGCATTTCGGTCCGCTCCTGTTCCGGTTGCTCCAGCGCCGCTACCGCACCTCCATCCTTTCGGAACGGGCGTAGCGCCCTTTCCATATCCCGCTGCCTTCGCATTTTAAATTTATAGTCTAACTTATTCTCTTTTTTATAATTTTTGTTACCGTAAATAAATAAATTGAATTGACGTTTATAATTTTTGTCCAAAAAACCTACCTTTTGCTTGATTTATGAGCTTTTTTCGGGCTGTAAATCTCATTTTTCATCGCATTTCGTGGCATAACTTTTTTAGCCCTAAAAACCCTTGGAAAGAACTAACGGTTTTACTCGTCTTGCAAGAGCTACGATCTATGGGAACGTATTTGAACTACTCAATACAACGCAAAAAGAGGGAAGTAATTTTTTTACTTCTGCTGGTTCTAAGTTTAAAGAATATTGTAGGTACCCTTTGAGGCAAATCACCCAAATAAAACAGTCAATTTTAACGTTTTATTTGAAACTCAGAAATCTTGTGATTTCAATCGCGTTTTATCTATTTATTAGCGTGTGTTATTTTATTAATTTTAAGGTTACAGAGTGATTTTATTACTTTAATTTTGTGCGTCCTTTTAGCCGATTCTCCCAGCCGTCACCATTCCCCCGGCTGTCACGTACCCATATGATGTAACTGACGAATGAATGGAAAATGTGTTTCCTTTCCTCGGAGTACTCAGAGTTGGTAGAGTCGCTTTCTTCGTCGTAGTTGCTGCTTTCTTAGGCTTCGTTGTTACTTTCGTAGTTATTGGTTTCCTAGTCATCTTTGTTGCTTTCGTAGTTTTTGGTTTTGTAGTCGTAGTTGTTGCTTTCTTAGGCTTCGTTGTTACTTTCATAGTTATTGGTTTCCTAGTCGTCTTTGATACTTTCGCAGTTGTTGGCTTCGTAATCATCGTCGTTGCTTTCTTAGGCTTTGTTGTTCCTTTCTTAGGCTTCGTTGTTCCTTTCTTAGTTTTTGGTTTCGTCGTTGAGGTTGTTGGCTTTATAGTCCGAGTTGCTGCTTTCGTCATTGCCGTTGTAATTCTCGGCGTTGTTGTCGTAGCTTTCGGCATTGACGTTGTTATTTTATGCGTTGTCATCGTAGCTTTCGTCAGTGTCGTTGTTGGCAGCGTTGTCGTAGTTGTAACTTTCATCGTTGTTGGTTTCGAAGTCGTAGTTGTAGCTTTCGTCGTTGTCGTTGTCGGCTTCGGCGTTGTCGTTGTAGCTTTCGTCATTATCGTAGTTGGCTTCGTCGTCGTAGCTTTCGTCGTTGTCGGCTTCTTAGTCGTGGTTGTTGTTGCTTTTGACGTTGTCGGCTTCATAGTCGTCGTTGTTGCTTTGGTCGTTGTCGGCTTCTTAGTCGTCGTTATTGCTTTCGTCGTTGTTGGCTTCATAGTCGTCGTTGTTGGCTTCTTAGTCGTCGTTGTTGCTTTCGTCGTTGTTGGCTTCTTAGTCGTCGTTGTTGCTATCGTCGTTGTTGGCTTCTTAGTCGTCGTAGTTGCTTTCGTCGTTGTCGGCTTCTTAGTCGTCGTTGTTGGCTTCATAGTCGTCGCTGCTGCTTTCGTCGTTGTTGGCTTCTTAGTCGTCGTTGTTGCTTTGTCGTTGTCGGCTTCTTCGTCGTCGTTGTTGCTTTCGTCGTTGTCGGCTTCTTAGTCGTTGTTGTTGCTTTCGTTGTTGTTGGCTTCATAGTCGTCGTTGTTGCTTTCGTCGTTGTCGGCTTCTTAGTCGTTGTTGTTGCTTTCGTTGTTGTTGGCTTCATAGTCGTCGTTGTTGGGTTCGTCGTTGTTGGCTTCTTAGTCGTCGTTGTTGCTTTCGTCGTTATTGGCTTCATAGTCGTCGTTGTTGCTTTCGTCGTTATTGGCTTCATAGTCGTCGTTGTTGCTTTCGTCGTTGTCGGCTTCTTAGTCGTCGTTGTCGGCTTCTTGGTCGTCGTGGTTGCTTTCGTCGTTGTCGGCTTCATAGTCGTCGTTGTTGCTTTCGTCGTTGTCGGCTTCTTAGTCGTCGTTGTTGCTTTCGTCGTTGTCGGCTTCTTAGTCGTCGTTGTTGCTTTCGTCGTTGTCGGCTTCGAAGTCGTGGTTGTAGGTTTCGTCGTTGGCTTCGTAGCTGTCGTTGTTGCTTCCGTAGCCACTTTTGTCGTCGCTGGAGGCAACGTCGTTGCTTCAATATTCTTTGGTACTCCTTTACCAAACGGATATTCAGCGTTTGTAATAACTTCATATTTACCACCAGTCCTAAAAGAAAAGAAGAAATAATAGCTTTGTTCCAACCGCAGTTAGAAAATGATTTGAAACTCCTGGAGCATGCGCAGAAGGATTTGGACTTCAGATTTGACGGACAAACGAGTCGTACGTCAATTTTGAGGTCCAAATCCTTCTGAGCATGCTCCAGAAGTTTCAAACTGTGGTTGGAACAAAGCTAATACAAAAGGCAGAGAAATCATAAAGGAAGCGTATTCAGCAACGACTCAAAAGAAATTCACTCACACTCCTTCTACGTATTCTCCCATACGTCTATAAGGTGGTTTTTTCGGACAATCAAATTTTCGGTTCGGATTAACATAATTGCATTCAAAGCCCCAAAATGCATCCGGATTATTTATCGACTCATTGAAATAAAGTAAACTTCTCAAATGCGAACATTTCTCAGTTTCAAGTTTTGAGTTTGCTGAAAGGCAATAACTAAAATTTTAAATATTGATCATTGTAAATTAGGAAAAGAGAAAAAAGTTCGGGTTGTCGGATTCGAACCTATGACCTTTCGCTGTCACCTAGATTGCAGTTCTGTAGGTACATACGTTAATCAGAGTCATAACTCTCTGTATATGTACGTTAATTAGAGTCATAACTCTCTGTGTATATCTGTGTATACAGAGAATTATGACTCTGATTAAAGTGTATACAGAGAGTTAGGACTCTGATTAACGTATATACAGAGTTATGACTCTGATTAACGTATATACAGAGAGTTATGACTCTGATTAACGTATGTACAGAGAGTTATGACTCTGATGAACGTATATACAGAGAGTTATGACTCTTATTAACGTATGTACAGAGAGTTATGACTCTGATGAACGTATATACAGAGAGTTATGACTCTGATGAACGTATATACAGAGAGTTATGACTCTTATTAACGTATATACAGAGAGTTATGACTCTTATTAACGTATATACAGAGAGTTATGACTCTGATTAACGTATGTACAGAGAGTTATGACTCTGATTAACGTATATACAGAGAGTTATGACTCTGATTAACGTATATACAGAGAGTTATGACTCTGATTAACGTATATACAGAGAGTTATGACTCTGATTAACGTATATACAGAGAGTTATGACTCTGATTAACGCATATACAGAGAGTTATGACTCTGATTAACGCATATACAGAGAGTTATGACTCTGATTAACGCATATACAGAGAGTTATGACTCTGATTAACGCATATACAGAGAGTTATGAATCTGATTAACGCATATACAGAGAGTTATGACTCTGATTAACGTATATACAGAGAGTTATGACTCTGATTAACGTATATACAGAGAGTTATGACTCTGATTAACGCATATACAGAGAGTTATGACTCTGATTAACGCATATACAGAGAGTTATGACTCTGATTTAAGTAAATGCAGAGAGTTATGACTCTGATTAACTCTCTATATACGTTAATCAGACAGAAAGAATTAGTAGGGAAAACTATGATCTCGGCTTCTGTAAGTATTTTAGGGTTTAGTTAACCCAAAGGTCGTAGGTTCGAAACCCTTCTCCAGAGTTATCCCCACTTTTTTACTCTGACCAATCATAAATGAACATTTAATACCTTGACATCCTGGCTGTATTTCTTTCTCAATATTGACGTAAAAGTCAACTTTTCCACATTTGATCGCGTACTTATTTCCATTGGTATGAATGCAATCTCTATAATCGGAAATATGTTGTTCTCTAATCAAAGAAATATTCGGGTTTTTATCATAAGGGGAACCCGCCGGATCCAAAGCTGTTCTAGAAATAAAAAAAATTGTAACAAAAATAAGAGGATTTTACCCGTTGTTCTCGTAATTTCTCCATCGTAATGACGGGCGAAAGTTGTTATTAAAGCAGCGCCGATATCGTAGCCGACGATGAAAAGTCCTCTGTTTCTTAAGCGGGTGATGAATTTCGCCAAACAACTTCCTATATAGTCCAAATTCCCTTCGCTTACTTTATAACATTTTTTATTGACCAATTTTGAAAAATCGCACAATAGTATGTTCAATTCGTGATCTTTCGAATTGTAGGCTTTTTCGTAGGCTAAAATTAAAATGGGTTAAAAATTGGGTTTTTTGGGTAGGTCAAAAACCTGAAAAACGAGAAAAATTAAAAGTAAAAAGTAAAAAGAAGTACTAGTTTGAAGAGCTTCTAACGAAAACTTCTTTAAAGAAAAGTGAAAATATACGAGGGGGAAGTATAAAGGAGGGGAAGTATAACGGAGGGGGAAGTATAACGGAGGGGGAAGGAAGGAAGTATAAAGTATAAGGAAAAAAAAGGAACACTCATTGACCAAAAATTCGGATGTTCACTGCTACCATACTCGAAGAAATCACGAACTCCATTGCACAGAAAAAAATAATAAAATAAATAACAAAAGTGTTCTGTACGCAGGTATTAAAATTTTCAATCACTTGCCGGTAGATTTAAAAACCAAAAGTATAAAACAATTTAAAAACCGGTTAAAACAGCTTCTCCTTTCAAAGTCATACTATAGTACCAAAGAGTTTTTAAGTGATAAATTTTGATGAAGTGGTAAATGTATTTATTTTTTATTTTTATGTATTTATTTATTTTATGTGTTACCTGATATTTTATGTGCTATGGTCTCTTGTTAGTTTTAAGAATTTAATCTATGACGTACCTGAACATACTTTTGTATCAATTGAGGAAATAAAAATTCTAATTCTAATTCTAATTCTAATTCTATAACGGAGGAGGAAGTATAACGGAGGGGGAAGTATAACGGAGGAGGAAGTTTAAATGAGGGTACGCATAACAGAGGGGGAAGTATAACGGGGAGGAATTATAACGGAGAGGAAGTATAAAGGAGGGTAGTATAAACGAGGGTTGTATAACGGAGGGGGAAGTACAAAGGAGGGGAAGTAAAATGGAGGGTCAATTTTTTTTTAAATTTTCTAAGTTTTTATTTTTATTTTTAAATGTTACGAGGTTTTTTTTTTTTTTTTTTTTTCGAAAAATTTTCCAAGTATTAAGGAAGGAACAATGGAATTTTTGAGGTCCCTCTCCTTGCGGGTGGAAGTATGAAATTTGTGTGAAAATTTGGTGAAAATTCTACGGACGGCCGGCCGGCACCACAGACAAAGTTGAGATCGGTTAAGATCAATATTCGATTTGACCCTCTGTGATCAGGAAGACCCTTCCCCAAAAACCCGACGTCGAGGGTATCACAATAACTTCTTTAAGGAAGTTAAAACTAAAATGAAAACTACGAATGAAAACTGATGAAAACCACCAATAGTGTGCACTTTCCACTCTATTCGGTATGTTATTCTATTTTTCTTTCCTCGCCTAACCAGTACAGGTTTTTACAAGGGGGAGGGGGGTTTGGACCCAGGCGGGGGCTTTCGCCATATTACTTTGGCACCCTTGCCAACTCCAATGGAGTGGCCGAACAATACAGGACTTGGATCAGAACAGAAGTGGTCCATATGCCAACCCAAGCGTTGCTTAACTAAAATTTCTTAACCAAAATGTGGGATTTTCAACTTTGTATATTCCTTGCACGCTGAAAATTATTGGGGTCTTCTTTTCTTTTTCTTATGTTACTAATACTCACATGATTCTAAAGCTTTGATGTATTTATTGTCTTTATCCTGATCAATTCCATGTAAAATCATTGTCGTAATTTCTCTCGAGTTGTATGCTGAACTCTTTTTTATTATTTATCTTTTTCGTAGTCATAGACGATTTCCTCGCTTTATAATTTAGAAAAAATTGACATCATTATTTAAATAATAGTGTAACTTACCCTCCTGAGAAACATTTAATTTTTTCTGGGTCGCAGGCATCTTTTGTCGAATATGACTTGCATTCTTGAGACATTACCGTCGTTGTTGCTTTCGTCGTTGTCGGCTTCTTAGTCGTCGTTGTTGCTTTCGTTGTTGTCGGCTTCGTAGTCGTAGTTGTAGCTTTCGTCGTTGGCTTCGTAGCTGTCGTTGTTGCTTCCGTAGCCACTTTTGTCGTCGCTGGAGGCAACGTCGTTGCTTCAATATTCTTTGGTACTCCTTTACCAAACGGATATTCAGCGTTTGTAATAACTTCATATTTACCACCAGTCCTATAAGAAAAGAAGAAATAATAGCTTTGTTCCAACCGCAGTTTCAAACTGTGGTTGGAACAAAGCTAATACAAAAGGCAGAGAAATCACAAAGGAAGCGTATTCTGCTAAGAAATTTCTCACTCACACTCCTTCTACGTATTCTCCCATACGCCTATAAGGTGGTTTTTTCGGGCAATCAAATTTTCGGTTCGGATTAACATAATTGCATTCAAAGCCCCAAAATGCATCCGGATTATTTATCGACTCATTGAAATAAAGTAAACTTCTCAAATGCGAACATTTCTCAGTTTCAAGTTTTGAGTTTGCTGAAAGGCAATAACTAAAATTTTTAAATATTGATCATTGTTAATTAGGAGAAGAGAAAAAAGTTCGGGTTGTCGGATTCGAACCTATGACCTTTCGCTGTCACCTAGATATCAGTTCTGTATATACGTTAATCAGAGTCATAACTCTCTGTATACAAGATATACACAGAGAGTTATGACTCTGATTAACGTATATACGTGGTCTGATCAAAAAGTTCCGGAACTTTTGAATTTGCGCGCGAACGGAGGGTCGCAGAAACCCCGCGATGGTCTCATATGTTAGCTTTACTCTTCCTGAGTCACGTGGAATTTGGCTGATTGCTGTAACCTTCTTAGTTCTCGTGTTATCGCATTTTTAGTGAAGCGAGATTTTCGTCCGCGGCGATTTTTACGATGAACGCGAAACAGGAGCAGCGCGTGTGTGTGAAGTTTTTGCGTTAAATTTGCGAAATCTTTCTCGGAAACGATCAAACCTTTGACCGAGGCTTACGGGGATGAAACCATGGGTCGTTCAAGGTGTTATGAATGGTACCAGCGATTCAAACAAGGCAGGATGTCCGTCGAAGATGACGCCCGTTCCGGGAGACCCTCAACGTCCACATGAGGACGCTCATGTGGCCCAAGTGAACGCCCTGGTTCGTTCAAACCACGTTCTGACTATCCGTGAAATGGCTGGTGAGTGTCGGATATCCTACGGATCATGCCAGGAAATTTTGACCCAGAAATTGGGGATGAGAAGGGTCGCAGCGAAGTTCGTCCCGAGGCTCATGTCGGACGACCAAAAACAACGTCGTGTTGCAGTTTGCCGAGAGCTTCTGGAAATGGCCAATTCCGATAAAAACTTCATGAAACCTATCATAACTGGTGATGAAACATGGGTTTATGGTTTTGACGTTGAAACCAAGGTGCAATCACTTTTTGACATCGATTATCGTAAAAATCGCCGCGGACGAAAATCTCGCTTCACTAAAAATGCGATAACTCGAGAACTAAGAAGGTTACAGCAATCAGCCAAATTCCACGTGACTCAGGAAGAGTAAAGCTAACATATGAGACCATCGCGGGGTTTCTGCGACCCTCCGTTCGCGCGCAAATTCAAAAGTTCCGGAACTTTTTGATCAGACCACGTACAGAGAGTTATGACTCTGATTAACGGATATGCAGAGAGTTATGACTCTGATTAACGCATATACAGAGAGTTATGACTCTGATTAACGCATATACAGAGAGTTATTACTCTGATTAACGTATATACAGAGAGTTATGACTCTGATTTACGTATATACAGAGAGTTATGACTCTGATTAACGTAAATACAGAGAGTTATGACTCTGATTAATGCATATACAGAGAGTTATGACTCTGATTAACTCTATACAGGGTGTCCGGAAACACATGGCAAGCGTCTGGGAGAGCGTTAAAAAGTGGTTTTTCGAAAAAAAGTTAAATGTAAAGCGTTAAATATAAAAATGTTAAATGTAAATGTGTTAAATGTAAAAGAATTTGATGGTGTAGTTTAAAATCCGCCTGGATATACAGGGTGTCCCAGACACAACCTAACTTCGTTATTTCAAATGAGAACCCCTATTTTTTATTTCAGATTCGCAATTTGTTCGCGATTTGTTGACGGTTGATGTTAATTTTTGATGCATAAACACAAAAGACGCTGTAGCTCTTTCAAAATTTGTGGTCCGAAAGAAAAATTCCTTTCAACAAGTGCTAATTTTCATTTCTGAACTAAAAATTTGGGTTCTAACTTGAAAAAAGGCCATTAGCGACGAAATCTCGTGATGCAGAATGCGAAGATGCTCAAATTTGAGACAGTTGGATTCTTCGGGAAAAAATAAGTGGAATTAAAAAAAAAACGAGTCTCCTAGGTCAACTTTAACGGATTTTAGCGCAAAAAACGCTAAATTTTGACATTTTTTAAAAGTTGTCCAAAATCGTCATATGAGTACTCAAATCTACTTGAAATTTTGCGTAGATTACGAATCTGAAATAAAAAATAGGGGTTCTCATTTGAAATAACGAAGTTAGGTTGTGTCTGGGACACCCTGTATATCCAGGCGGATTTTAAACTACACCATCAAATTCTTTGATTTAAATTAAGGGGGGTTTACATTTAACTTTTTTTTCGTAAAACCACTTTTAAACGCTCTCCCAGACGCTTGCCATGTGTTTCCGGACACCCTGTATACAGAGAGTTATGACTCTGATTAACGTATATACAGTGAGTTATGACTCTGATTAACGTGTATACAGAGAGTTATGACTCTGATTAACGTGTATACAGAGAGTTATGACTCTGATTAACGTATCTACAGAGAGTTATGACTCTGATTAACGTATATACAGAGAGTTATGACTCTGATTAACGCATATACAGAGAGTTATGACTCTGATTAACGCATATACAGAGAGTTATGACTCTGATTAACGTGTGCACAGAGAGTTATGACTCTGATTAACGTGTGTACAGAGAGTTATGACTCTGATTAACGTATATACAAAGAGTTATGACTCTGATTAACTCTCTATATACGTTAATCAGACAGAAAGAATTAGTTGGGAAAACTATGATCTCGGCTTCTGTTAGTATTTTCGGGGAGGTAACCCAAAGGTCGTAGGTTCGAAACCCTTCTCCAGTGTTATCCCCACTTTTTTACTCTGACCAATCATAAATTAAGATTTAATACCTTGACATCCTGGCTGAATTTCTTTCTCAATATTGACGTAAAAGTCAACTTTTCCACATTTGATCGCGTACTTATTTCCATTGGTATGAATGCAATCTCTATAATCGGAAATATGTTGTTCTCTAATCAAAGAAATATTCGGGTTTTTATCATAAGGGGAACCCGCCGGATCCAAAGCTGTTTTAGAAATAAAAAAAGTGTAACAAAAATAAGAGGATTTACCTGTCGTTCTCGTAATTTCTCCATCGTAATGACGGGCGAAAGTTGTTATTAAAACAGCGCCGATATCGTAGCCGACGATGAAAAGTCCTCTGTTTCTTAAGCGGGTGATGAATTTCGCCAAACAACTTCCTATATAGTCCAAATTCCCTTCGCTTACTTTATAACATTTTTTATTGACCAATTTTGAAAAATCGCACAATAGTATGTTCAATTCGTGATCTTTCGAATTGTAGGCTTTTTCGTAGGCTGAAATTAATAATAAAAAAACTTCGAAAAATGCGTTAAAAATTGGGCTTTTTGGGTTGGTCAAAAACCAGAAAAACCAGAAAAAATAAAATAAAAACTAAGAAAAAGTACTAGTTTGAAGAGCTTCCAACGAAAACTTCCTTAAAGAGAGGTAAAAATATAGGAGGGGGAAGTATAAAGGAGGGAAAGTATAACGGAGGGGAAGTATAACGGAGGGGGAAGTATAACGGAGTGGTAAGTATAAAGTAGGGGAAGTATAACGGAGCGGTAAGTATAAAGGAGGAATAAAGGAGAAGTTCATAGTATAAACGAGGGTTGTATAACGGAGGGGGAAGTATAACGGAGGGGAAGTATAACGGAGGGGGAAGTATAACGGAGTGGTAAGTATAAAGTAGGGGAAGTATAACGGAGCGGTAAGTATAAAGGAGGGAAAGTATAACGGAGGAGGAAGTATAAATGAGGATACGCATAACAGAGGGGAAGTATAACAGAGGGGGAAGTATAACGGAGAGGAAGTATAACATAGTATAAAGAGGGTTGTATAACGGAGGGGGAAGTACAAAGGAAAGAAGAAAACGGAGGGTCAATTTTTTGTTTTTAATTAATTTTCTAAGTTTTTATTTTTATTTTTAAATGTACCGAGTTTTTTTTTTTTTAATTTCAAAGTATCTAGGTAGTATTAATGGAATTTTTGCCCAAGGGAGGTCCCTCTCCTTGCGGGTGGAAGTTTGAAATTTCTCCCTACTAAAATGACAATTAATATAAGAAAATGATAATTTTTTTTACACCGAAAATTCGTAAAAATATAAGGAGTAATTGGTGAAAATTCTACGGACGGCCGGCCGGCACCACAGACAAAGTTGAGATCGGTTAAGATCAATATTCGATTTGACCCTCTGTGATCAGGAAGACCCTTCCCCAAAAACCCGACGTGGAGGACATCACAATAACTTCTTTAAGGAAGTTAAAACTAAAATGAAAACTGATGAAAACCACCAATAGTGTGCTCTTTCCACATTCTTTTTTTCTTTCCTCGCCTAACCAGTACAGGTTTTTACCTGTAACTTTTGAGGGAGGAGGGTTTGGACCCAGGCGGGGGCTTTCGCCATATTACTTTGGCACCCTTGCCAACTCCAATGGAGTGGCCGAACAATACAGGACTTGGATCAGAACAGAAGTGGTCCTTATGCCAACCCAAGCGTTGCTTAACTAAAATTTCTTAACCAAAATGTGGGATTTTCAACTTTGTATATTCCTTTTACGCTGAAAATTATTGGGGTCTTCTTTTCTTTTTCTTATGTTACTAATACTCACATGATTCTAAAGCTTTGATGTATTTATTGTCTTTATCCTGATCAATTCCATGTAAAATCATTGTCGTAATTTCTCTCGAGTTGTATGCTGAACTCTTTTTTATTATTTATCTTTTTCGTAGTCATATACGATTTCCTCGCTTTATAATTTAGAAAAAATTGACCCCATTATTTAAATAATAATGTAACTAACTTACCCTCCTGAGAAACATTTAATTTTTTCTGGGTCGCAGGCATCTTTTATCGAATATGACTTACATTCTTGAGACATTACCGTCGTTGTTGCTTTCGTTGTTGTCGGCTTCGAAGTCGTAGTTGTAGCTTTCGTCGTTGGCTTCGTAGCTGTCGTTGTTGCTTCCGTAGCCACTTTTGTCGTCGCTGGAGGCAACGTCGTTGCTTCAATATTCTTTGGTACTCCTTTACCAAACGGATATTCAGCGTTTGTAATAACTTCATATTTACCACCAGTCCTAAAAGAAAAGAAGAAATAATAGCTTTGTTCCAACCGCAGTTCAAACTGTGGTTGGAACAAAGCTAATACAAAAGTCAGAGAAATCATAAAGGAAGCGTATTCTGCTAAGAAATTTCTCACTCACACTCCTTCTACGTATTCTCCCATACGTCTATAAGGTGGTTTTTTTCGGACAATCAAATTTTCGGTTCGGATTAACATAATTGCACTCAAAGCCCCAAAATGCATC
This sequence comes from Orius insidiosus, assembly GCA_014119065.1. Lineage (NCBI taxonomy): Eukaryota > Metazoa > Arthropoda > Insecta > Hemiptera > Anthocoridae > Orius > Orius insidiosus. The sequence continues at coordinate 832,212 of JACGAQ010000018.1, forward strand.
CGGATTATTTATCGACTCATTGAAATAAAGTAAACTTCTCAAATGCGAACATTTCTCAGTTTCAAGTTTTGAGTTTGCTGAAAGGCAATAACTAAAATTTTTAAATATTGATCATTGTTAATTAGGAAAAGAGAAAAAAGTTCGGGTTGTCGGATTCGAACCTATGACCTTTCGCTGTCACCTAGATTGCAGTTCTGTATATACGTTAATCAGAGTCATAACTCTCTGAGTATCTGTGTATGCAGAGAGTTATGACTCTGATTAACGCATATACAGAGAGTTATGACTCTGATTAACGCATATACAGAGAGTTATGACTCTGATTAACGGATATACAGAGAGTTATGACTCTGATTAACGCATATACAGAGAGTTATGACTCTGATTAACGTATGTACAGAGAGTTATGACTCTGATTAACGGATATACAGAGAGTTATGACTCTGATTAACGGATATACAGAGAGTTATGACTCTGATTAACGCATATACAGAGAGTTATGACTCTGATTAACGCATATACAGAGAGTTATGACTCTGATTAACGTACATATACAGAGAGTTATGACTCTGATAAACGTATATACAGAGAGTTATGACTCTGATTAACGCATATACAGAGAGTTATGACTCTGATTAACGCATATACAGAGAGTTATGACTCTGATTAACGTACATATACAGAGAGTTATGACTCTGATAAACGTATATACAGAGAGTTATGACTCTGATTAACTCTCTATATACGTTAATCGGACAGAAAGAATGAGTTGGGAAAACTATTATCTCGGCTTCTGTTAGTATTTTCGGGGAGGTAACCCAAAGGTCGTAGGTTCGAAACCCTTCTCCAGTGTTATCCCCACTTTTTTACTCTGACCAATCATAAATGAACATTTAATACCTTGACATCCTGGCTGTATTTCTTTCTCAATATTGACGTAAAAGTCAACTTTTCCACATTTGATCGCGTACTTATTTCCATTGGTATGAATGCAATCTCTATAATCGGAAATATGTTGTTCTCTAATCAAAGAAATATTCGGGTTTTTATCATAAGGGGAACCCGCCGGATCCAAAGCTGTTTTAGAAATAAAAAAATTGTAACAAAAATAAGAGGATTTTACCGGTCGTTCTCGTAATTTCTCCATCGTAATGACGGGCGAAAGTTGTTATTAAAACAGCGCCGATGTCGTAGCCGACGATGAAAAGTCCTCTGTTTCTTAAGCGGGTGATGAATTTCGCCAAACAATTTCCTATATAGTCCAAATTCCCTTCGCTCACTTTATAACATTTTTTATTGACCAATTTTGAAAAATCACACAATAGTATGTTCAATTCGTGATCTTTCGAATTGTAGGCTTTTTCGTAGGCTGAAATTGAAATGGGTTAAATTGGGTTTTTCGGTTGGTCAAAAACCAGAAAAACGAGAATAAGTAAAATTAAAAAGTAAAAGAAGTACTAGTTTGAAGAGCTTCTAACGAAAACTTCCTTAAAGAAAAGTGAAAATATAGGAGGGGGAAGTATAAAGGAGGGAGAGTATAAAGGAGGAGGAAGTATAAATGAGGGTACGCATAACAGAAGGGGAAGTAACGCAGAGGGGAAGTATAACGGAGAGGAAGTATAAGGGAGGTATAAAGGGGAAGTCCATAGTATTAACGAGGGTTGTATAAGGAGGAGGAAGTACAAATGAGGAGAAGTAAAACGGAGGGTCAATTATTTTTTAAATTTTATAAGTTTTTTTTTTTTTTTAAATGTTACGAGTTTTTTTTTTTTTTTTTTTTTTTTTTTTTTTTTTTTTTTTTTTTTTTTTTTTTTTTTTTTTTTTTTTTTTTTTTCGAAAAATTTTCCCATGTATCAAGGAAGAAACAATGGAATTTTTTGCCCAAGGAGGTCCCTCTCCTCGCGGGTGGAAGTATGAAATTTCTCCCAACTAAAATGATAATTAATGTAAGAAAATGATAATTTTTTTTACAATAAAAATTCGTAAAAATATAAGGAGTAATTGATGAAAATTAGGTGAAAATCGGATTAACGGTACGGCCGCAGGGAGTTTTTTAAAATTTCAAACAGACATATCCCCGCAATTTTTTCGAAATTCAAAAATCGCCCTCGTTACATTCTTGTCCACCGGCTAAAGAAATTTGAGTGAAAATTTGGTGAAAATTCGACGGACGGTCGGCCGGCACCACAGACAAAGTTGAAATCGGTTAAGATCAATACTCGATTTGACCCTCTGTGATCACGAAGACCCTTCCCCAAAAACCCGACGTGGAGGGTATCACAATAACTTCTTTAAGGAAGTTAAAACTAAAATGAAAACTGATGAAACCACCAATAGTGTGCACTTTCCACTCTATTCGGTATGTTATTCTTTTTTTTTTTTTTTTTCTTTCCTCGCCTAACCAGTACAGGTTTTTACAAGGGGGGGGGGGTTTGGACCCAGGCGGGGGCTTTCGCCATATTACTTTGGCACCCTTGCCAACTCCAATGGAGTGGCCGAACAATACAGGACTTGGATCCGAACAGAAGTGGTCCATATGCCAACCCAAGCGTTGCTTAACTAAAATTTCTTAACCAAAATGTGGGATTTTCAACTTTGTATATTCCTTTTACGCTGAAAATTATTGGGGTCTTCTTTTCTTTTTCTTATTTTACTAATACTCACATGATTCTAAAGCTTTGATGTATTTATTGTCTTTATCCTGATCAATTCCATGTAAAATCATTGTCGTAATTTCTCTCGAGTTGTATGCTGAACTCTTTTTTATTATTTTATCTTTTTCGTAGTCATATACGATTTCCTCGCTATATAATTTACAAAAAAATTGACCCCATTATTTAAATAATAATGTAACTTACCCTCCTGAAACATTTAATTTTTTCTGGGTCGCAGGCATCTTTGTCGAATATGATTTACATTCTTGAGACATTACCGTCGTTGTGCTTTCGTCGTTGTTGGCTTCTTAGTCGTCGTTGTTGGCATCGTAGTCGTAGTTGTAGCTTTCGTCGTTGGCTTCGTAGCTGTCGTTGTTGCTTCCGTAGCCACTTTTGTCGTAGCTGGAGGCAACGTCGTTGCTTCAATATTCTTTGGTACTCCTTTACCAAACGGATATTCAGCGTTTGTAATAACTTCATATTTACCACCAGTCCTATAAGAAAAGAAGAAATAATAGCTTTGTTCCAACCGCAGTTTCAACTGTGGTTGGAACAAAGCTAATACAAAAGGCAGAGAAATCATAAAGGAAGCGTATTCAGCTACGTCTCAAAAGAAATTTCTCACTCACACTCCTTCTACGTATTCTCCCATACGTCTATAAGGTGGTTTTTTCGGACAATCAAATTTTCGGTTCGGATTAACATAATTGCATTCAAAGCCCCAAAATGCATCCGGATTATTTATCGACTCATTGAAATAAAGTAAACTTCTCAAATGCGAACATTTCTCAGTTTCAAGTTTTGAGTTTGCTGAAAGGCAATAACTAAAAGTTTTAAATATTGATCATTGTAAATTAGGAAAAGAGAAAAAAGCTCGGGTTGTCGGATTCGAACCTATGACCTTTCGCTGTCACCTAGATTGCAGTTCTGTATATACGTTAATCAGAGTCATAAGTCATAACTCTCTGTGTATATCTGTGTATACAGAGAGTTATGACTCTGATTAACGTATGACTCTGATTACGTATATACAGAGAGTTATGACTCTGATTAACATATATGCAGAAAATTATGACTCTGATGTAAGTTCATTCAAAGAGTTATGACTCTGATTAACGTATACAGAGAGTTATGACTCTGATTAACGTATATACATAGAGTTATGACTCTGATTAACATATATGCAGAAGTTATGACTCTGATGTAAGTTCATTCAAAGAGTTATGACTCTGATTAACGTATGACTCTGATTAACGTATATACATAGAGTTATGACTCTGATTAACATATATGCAGAAAGTTATGACTCTGATGTAAGTTCATTCAAAGAGTTATGACTCTGATTAACGTATGACTCTGATTAACGTATATACATAGAGTTATGACTCTGATTAACATATGCAGAAAGTTATGACTCTGATGTAAGTTCATTCAAAGAGTTATGACTCTGATTAACGTATGACTCTGATTAACGTATATACATAGAGTTATGACTCTGATTAACATATATGCAGAAAGTTATGACTCTGATGTAAGTTCATTCAAAGAGTTATGACTCTGATGAACGTATATACAGAGAGTTATGACTCTGATTAACTCTCTATATACGTTAATCAGACAGAAAGAATTAGTAGGGAAAACTATCATCGGGCTATGTTAGTATTTTCGGGCAGGTATTAGGTAACCCAAAGGTCGTAGGTTCGAAACCCTTCTCCAGTGTTATCCCCACTTTTTTACTCCGACCAATAATAAATGAACATTTAATACCTTGACATCCTGGCTGTATTTCTTTCTCAATATTGACGTAGAAGTCAACTTTTCCACATTTGATCGCGTACTTATTTCCATTGGTATGAATGCAGTCTCTATAATCGGAAATATGTTGTTCTCTAATCAAAGAAATATTCGGGTTTTTATCATAAGGGGAACCCGCCGGATCCAAAGCTGTTTTAGAAATAAAAAAAAGTGTTACAAAAATAAGAGGATTTTACCCGTCGTTCTCGTAATTTCTCCATCGTAATGACGGGCGAAAGTTGTTATTAAAACAGCGCCGATATCGTAGCCGACGATGAAAAGTCCTCTGTTTCTTAAGCGGGTGATGAATTTCGCCAAACAACTTCCTATAGTCCAAATTCCCTTCGCTTACTTTATAACATTTTTTATTGACTAATTTAGAAAAATCGCACAATATGTTCAATTCGTGATCTTTCGAATTGTAGGCTTTTTCGTAGGCTGAAATTAAAATGGGTTAAAAATTGGGTTTTTTCGGTTGGTCAAAAACCAGAAAAACGAGAAAAAGTAAAATAAAAACATAACGAAGTATAACGGAGTGGTAAGTATAAAGGAGCGGAAGTATAACGGAGCGGAAGTATAACGGAGCGGTAAGTATAAAGGAGGGAAAGTATAAGTCAGGGTACGCATAACAGAGGGGGAAGTAAAGCAGAGGGGGAACTATAAAGGAGGGAAAGTATAATGGAGGAGGAAGTATAAATAAGGTTCGCATAACGGAGGGGAAGTATAAGGTAGGTATAAAGGAGGGGTCGTATAAGCGAGGGTTGTATAACGGAGGAGGGAGTACAAAGGATGGTCAATTTTTTTTTTAAATTTTCTAAGTTTTTATTTTTAAATGTTACGAGGTTTTTTTTTAGGTAGATTTCTTTTCTTCAAAAATCTACCTATTGTAATGTACCAAGTAGTCGCAGATTCAAAAAATTTTCTATACGTTTTCGTTTCATACCTCCTGGACCCCAAAACCATCCTCAGTTGAAAAGTTATATATATATATATATTATATATAT